>JAOBYH010042670.1:0-12184 GCA_025403525.1 Umimayanthus kanabou | reverse complement strand
TGTCAATTAGTCTTCCTATTAAATGCACAGTTTACCATCGTCTGTTTTGATGTAACTCTGTGGTAACTTTTAGGGGGAAAAATTTGCAGGGGCCACACCCATATTGGTAACTTTTAGGGTTTTTTTCAACAATTTCGACGATCATCCCCGTCATATTTATTTGGGAGTCCCCCCCGGGTGTTTTTGTAATCAACTTGCTCTCCTCTTGTGGTTCTACAGCCTCCGCAGTTTCTCAGTACGTGATGTTGCGTAAAGAGTGCGTAGCCGATGCATCAGAGCCAGGGATGTGATACCTCAGTTTCAGTAACAATCGTAACAACATTTTTTATTGTTAACAATTACTTTAATATACAAACTTCCTCCGGCCGGCAAAAGTATTATTTTAATCAACTTTGATACTTTAGAACATTATGTCAGATATCACTAGATCCATTTGTGGGATGCAAATGAACCCCTTAGAAGGTACCAAGCTGAACTTTACTCATTAGAGATACCAATGTAATGTTTCAGATGTTCTCCAAAGCAAAAGAGCATTACACAATGTAATAGTAATAACAAAACTCAACCAAAGAGAAAAGCAATTGGTGCTATGATTTTGAATTAAAGCTACACGTAGTTTTGGTGTTCATGTAAAATGCTATTAAGTTACATTGACACCCCCAGGAGGTACAGTATATGTACCGTGTTCCGTGAAAATGTAAGTGTTTGGCTTTGAACACCCTAAGTGGTACTAAATCCCGGGGTTTCAAACCCTAGTAGGTGCGACGAGCATTTCCGCCCTGCTAGCATGGGATAATGAAGAATCACCTGGTTTATATTAATACGTTTAAACATTTTAAGATCAACAAAACCTTCGGAAAATTATTTATACCGTTTAGAAACTCTTCTTCCGAAAGATACTAGTTCTTATCCGAAAATGTTTCAATACTCTTTACTGTGTTTATGACAAATTCAAGGACGCACGTACCCTCTTGATTGCTATAAGAATTAGACCTGTTTTAATATTTCTTACATTTAAATACATACCAATAAAGTCTTGAATCGCATTGAACCCCTTTCTCAAGATCATTTTTTGCTTATAATACCTTAATACTAGTACGACATAAATTTTGGTTGAAGAAATGAAATACTTTAAGGAGGGGATACAGTTTCACCTTTTTGATAAGATCCGTTGCTACATGATACAATTATTGTTTATAAAACAATTGCTTGGTAAATTTAATCTCAGCGGGGTTATCTGAATTAAGGCCCGTTCACACACGCGATATTTACAGCGATTTTAGGTGCGATTTTTTCGGCGATTTCGATGGCGAGAAAAATTCACACGTGTGAAGAGCCGGCGATTTTATTGCGATTTTGCAATTTCACGTCACCGCGATATCGCACTGATGTTTTGAACATGTTCAAACTTCACCACGATATCGGTGCAATTTTCTTCGCCGAAAACATCGCACCTAAAATCGCCGTAAATATCGCGCGTGTGAACGGGTCTTTAAGGGTCTGGCGAAAATAAGGGCAGCTGCAATTAGACCTCAACATTCAAACATGCATCACAAAGGACAAAAGCGCTGTTCGCTAAAGACATGCTAAGCAAACTAAAAATGAAGCTATGTTTCTTCCATGAACTGACATTTTTGTTGTTTAACGCACAGCAAAAAGAGTTTAAAAACCAATTTTTGTGGAAACGGCGTCGCTATCAGGACAACAAAATATGGTTGGGAGCACAAGATATGCTTTAAGACTGAAGCCTTTATGGCGTGTATTAAGACAAAAGAGATCTTGAAATAAGTCCCTCAAATAGCAATCCGGTGAATACGCTTCACAAACACCCTAATGAAATCTTTGAAGCTTTTTACAGATAATATGTTTTGGAAGAAGTGACTGTTTGTTGAAATATATAAATGGCAAAACTTTCCTATTTTCTTATTTAGAGGTTAAAGATGATTTTGAAACAAAAGCATGTTGACAAAAATCGGGTGATCATATATGTTTCTTTTTGTGTTCTTTCCATTCTTTATTTGTATCGTAAAAATGCTTGCCACACACTAAAAGATTGTAATTTTTCTTCATGTAATATTTTGAGTTGATTTCGTTTCTCTTTTGTAAAAACGTATATAATCTATCTGACGAGTACTGATTTAACTCAAAGAAGGCGGACGGACGCGCAAAGAGAGCTCAAAACATATTTCGCTTTTTAGGGTGAAAGAACTGATTGAAGTTCAAGAAAAGGGTTTGAAATCCTTTATTGCGCTATTAATGGATAGTTTTAATAGGCGACTAGACGGACTAATCAATGATGTTCAAGGGATCAGAGATAGCTTACAATTCCTACCACATAAAATTGAAAACTTAAAATCTCGAACGAGTGTTCAAGTGTCGAGTGTTTTAAAAAGTCCTTGAAGACGAAATGACTTCCATGTATAAGAGGAGTAACTTAGAAACAATGAAGACTATTTAGACAGCCAGAGTTGAAGTGGTAGCATTAGACTGAATTGATGGATTGGTTGAAGAACCGAAAGAAACTTGAGAACAGTCTAAACAAATTGTGCTCAAGTTGCTTGAAGACAAGCTAAATTTACACCTCGCAATTAATGAAGTTCAGAAAGCTCACCGTAAGGAAATATAACAGGAAGGAAGCCCTGGTGAGTTCTCGCCAAAGATAAAAACACAATCCTAAAAGCCGCACGGTTCTCGAAAGGCTCGGGAATTTCTACAAATAAGGATTACGCATCGAAAATCATGAGGAGACGCCAGGAGCAGCATGAAGAAATGTTGGCAGCATAAGGAGATGGAAAGATAGCCTACTTCAAATTTGATAAGATTAGTATGTGTAATCGAATGGTGACGCGTGAAATTAGGAAATAATTTCACGAGTTAACATTTGATTACATTTTAATACCATGACAGACAAATTACGGCTTACTATTTAAAAGTACTTGTCTTTTATTGTAATCTTAATAGTATATTGAGAAACACGTTGAATTTTAAAAGCTTAAAACTCTCTTTAAAATTTCTTAATTCTCAGAAGTAACCTTTTCAACCAAGCCTTGTTTTTGTTCAAAAAAAGTTGCAAAATCGGGTGAGCTGTCAAAATTCCATGCACGATTGGTTAAGAACTGCCTTCAATGAATGAATGAACTAAGAAACCCGCCAGTGCAAGTACGCTCATCTTTCTGATCGAAACCAATTAAAACTTCGAGCAAAGTGCAAAAAATCTCAATAATTTCAACTGAATATGTTGATAAATTGTCGCTTAAGTGTTTTGCATTGAAGAAGAAACCGACGAAACTCAAGCTAAAAGCGGAAAAGTTTAAAATGTTTAAGATGCCAAGAATTGTTTGCTGACAGCGTTTTTACTGACTTTTTATCGATGGAA
Source organism: Umimayanthus kanabou (assembly GCA_025403525.1). Classification (NCBI taxonomy): domain Eukaryota; kingdom Metazoa; phylum Cnidaria; class Anthozoa; order Zoantharia; family Parazoanthidae; genus Umimayanthus; species Umimayanthus kanabou. The sequence goes on along the minus strand of JAOBYH010042670.1, from coordinate 8,808 downwards.
ATGAAGAAAAAGCAGTAGCCTGTCCTTGGTTGATAACCACATTACAGTTATGGAAGTTGTAAATGTGGCCACTACTAACTTAGGCACTGGACTGGATGTCGAGAGGCTGAAGGGGAACTCAATGCCGTCAATGATGTTGCTGAAATGTCGCTGCTCGTCTTCGTTTCCGGAGTCATAAGCTTCAACACTTTGTTCTTAACGATGGTCAGTTATTGTTATTATGTCCGACTTGGGGACACCCTTGGCTTTTAGCTTCCTGACAACTGTTTTTCTGACTGAGTGGTTTGATAACCGTTTTTCCGGGCACAATACTTGAAGCGGTGAGTTTTCTTTCATACATTTCATTACTTTACTGATTGAATTTTTGCTCATTCGGCTTTTCTTGTACCACACTTCGGTGGTGGGGTTTTCAATGCATGCAGGGTAGAAAGGACCGTCCAGACGAACAAGCCATCCAAAGTCCGACCTAAATTCACAGTCAGAAGAAACAGAAGAAACAGAAGAAGCCATAAATTTAGAAGAATTTTCCTGGAAAGTTAACATGGCGGACAGGAAGAACACTGCATAGAAGGGAAAGAGAAAAAAAAAAGAAAGAACAAGTTCTGGTTTGAAGAGGATTTAACCTCATTTGCACGTCTTCCCTCTTTTAATGAGGACAGAGATATTGATAAAAGTTGGTACTTGGATGCCAATGGCCTATCAAATCACACATCTTCGCTGAACTGTCGTTTTCTTCCAAATAATAGCCTGCTACATACCGGTACGTGTACGCAGCAGCCATTTTGTTTTTAAATTAGAGGTAACCGAGGCAGGCCTAGTACCAGTCTTCCTGCGTGTTAATTTGTCCGTCGAGTATTGGCTTAGTATGAAATTACGTCGAACAACACAAGCAGATTTGACCGTCTGGAGTTCATATTAGTCGACCAAACCGTCATAGCATTTGTCCATCCAGATTTTTTATTCATCTTCTAGTGTGAACACGGCTACTGAAGCTCACATTTTCCAAAAAAAGCGAAGAAAGATTTAAACAAGATTTATCGGAAGTAGATTAGGAGAAACTATATATTAGCAGTGATCCTATGCTAGCCCTCGGACGTCCAAACAATTGTAACAAATTAACCCGGGGGATCATGTGGCCCCCCTGATGATTTCCCCAAAGGTTGCACATAAAAGATCAAGCTTTGGCAAGTTAGCAGCTTTTGGTTAGTTTATTACTTTTCATAACAACAATAAAGTTTTAATTAAAAACTGTTGCTATGCAACAGTCGTTTCCGCCAACTTGGCCTCCATCTTGGATTTTTCAAAGATTTTATTTTCAGCAAAACTGTAGCAGATTTCCTTGAAATTGGTAGAAAACATGTGTTAACAACCTCAAATAGGAATATAATTAAGAACAGAGTGGAAAAAAAGAAATTAGCTAAGAACAAATTTTATCAAAATGTTTCAGTTTTCTTATTCAAACATTTAATTTGCATAATTAATTTTGCATAAATTATAAGTGATGACGTCATTCAATTAACGCCAAAAATTGCGTTCATAATTGGACTAGAGGTACGGTAGGTTTCATTTTAATTGCTTCAAGGCTTCAATTTTTAGGTTGGAAAAACCTTGGGGGTGGTCTATTCACCCCTCTCCCCCCGTGGACGTTCAATTCGAGGGTAAATTTGCCAATTATATTTGACATCAGTAGTTGCTATGTAATATATTTTGAAACAAAAAGAATTGAGTCCAAATAGGCAGGCAGAGATATGAGGATAAACTAACTGGCACTGATGTTGTAACAGAGATTGCTTGTGAAAGGGTAGGTTTAGAATGAGTGGGGTCCAAGTACCGCTTGGAAAAGACCAAGCAGTAGTCCTTTAGAGCCTGACGCGTGTGGAGGGCATAAGCCTTGGCGTCTCGAGCAATACAAAAGCATAAAACAACACTCGCAACTCAAAAAAATTGTCGCAAATAAAAAAAAAATGTGTTAACGAATTAGCTTTTAATCCAGTAAAGTGCTAGAGTCCTTTTTAGATAAAAAATAAATTCGATTATCTAAGTAAAACACATGTACAGCTAATTTATTTTGATCTTTTGAAATAAAAAATGAAATAAAGTAGATTTAAATGACATAAAGTTATATTTAGTTAAACGAACTAAACAAAAGTACTAAATAATACAAAAATGAACTTCAGACAGTCCAACCGATTATTGGAGCCTGATCCATCTGAGCTCAGGGTTGTGCTTTATTGCTTAATTTTTCTCAGAAGAGCGCTCACAACTGCTCTATTGCTCAATTTTGCCCGCAGCGGTGCTCAAAACTGCTAATTTTGCTCAGAGCAGTGCTCAAAACTGTTCAATTTGCTCGGAGAGGTGATCAAAACTGCTCATTATGCTCGGTGCAGTGCTCAAAATTGCTCATTTTTCTCGGAGCAGTGGTCTAAACTCTCTCTCTCTCTCTTTGAACATGTTCTCTCTAAATTAAAGCCTTGATTGACTACCACCCTGTTTCAGTAGCCCCTAACTCCTTATGTATGGCGATTGCCTAAGCGCAAAATATATGAAATTCAGAAAGAATAGTACATAGAAGTAACTGCAAAACAGCAAATGTATGGAATTAAAGTACACATAGTAAAAATTCCACTTGTTCAGACAAGCTATATTTTACACTAAAATGGGTTACAGTGAGAAAAGATCCCAGGGGTAAAACCCTAAATTTTACAGGAACAGACTAAGACAATCTTTTGTATAAGGGCCTATATACAACTTATGAACTACTATCTGTTGAGCGTATACAAAAAGAGCCTTGACATTACAAAGCATCAGAATCGCTTCTAGGGCAACGTTTTTTACATTTTTTAAGTTGAGGTAAATTGGGACTGTTCCCTTTGTGTTTCTACTTGATTGTACACCCCAAGGGACCCTCCGAACGTGTTAGAATTGGATTTGGAGCAAATGGATTTCAAACCTATTGGTCTCAGACTCCATCAGGAGCAACGCCGCCTACGTTATTTTGAACTGAGGTCAATTGGGACCGTTCCTTTTGTGTTTCTTTTTTAGTTGTGCATCCCAAGGGACCTTCCGAACGTGTTATAAATGATGGATTGGAGCGAAAGGTTTTCAAACCCTTTGTTCACACCTCTTAGGAGCAACAATGGCTACGTTTTTTTTAATTGAGATCAATTGCAACCGTTCCTTCTGTATTTCGATTTAATCGTGCATTCCAAGGGAAACCCAGACGTGTTAGTATTGAATTTGGAGCGAATGATTTTCAAACCTATTCTTCTCAGACCCCCACCCCCCCCCCCAGGAGCCAATAATGCCTACGTTTCTTTTGAATTGAGTCAATTCCGTTTGTATTTCTACTTAATTTAGCATCCCAAGGAACTCCCGAACGTGTCAGATTTGGTTTTGGAGCGAACGGTTTTCAAACGAATTGTTCTCAGACCGCTGCCATCTCAGGAGCAACAATGCCTACGTTCTTAAGAATTGAGGTCAATTGGGACAGTTCTTTTTGTATTTCTACTAAATTTTGCATCCCAAGGGACTCCCCGAATGTAGTAGAATTATATTTAGAGCGAATGGTGTTTAAACCTTTATTGTTCGAAGATCTACTGTCAGGAGCAACAATGCCTGCATTTTTTTAAGTTGTGGTCAATTGGGATCGTTCCTTTTGTCTTTCTACTTAACCCTCGGACGACCAAGCTATTTACTGTAACAAATTAACCCAAGGGGGGGAGGGGGAAGTCATTTGGACCCCCCCCCCATAGATTTTCCAAATGGAAGCAGCTTTGGTTTAGCTAATTATTTTCCGTAACAACAATCAAGTTTTAATTAAGAACTGTTGCTATGGCAACAGTCGTTTCACAACTTGGCCGCCATCTTGAATTTTTCGAAAATTTTATTTTGCGCAAACCTGCAGCAAATTTTACTGAAATTAGTAGAAAACAAGTGTTTACAGCCTGAAATAGGAATATAATTAAGAATAGAGTCTAAAAGAAGAAATTAGAACAAATTTTGTCAAAAAATTACAGTTTTCTATTTCAAACTTTAATTTGCATAATTAATTATGCATAAATTATAAGTGATGACGTCGTCCAATTAACGTCAAAAGATGCGCTCATGTTTCAAGGTTATAAAACTAGGTAAGCTGGTTTGACTGGTTACAAGTTGATTTCTAAGAATGATGCTATATGAAATGTATTCTTATATGAAACTGCGGTGAAGAATGGATATGAGAAATGATCATCACAATGTCAATTGAAACTTAACCCTCTCTGGACCCCGGGGGGGGGGGTACTCTGGGTTAAAAAGGATAGGGATGACCGTCGGAAATCCTAGAAAACTACCCTAAAAAATACTAAGCCATAAAAGTTTGCGCACCCTAAAACATACCCCCTGGTCAAAAATTAACCTAAAAAACCCATTAAACCGGAGTTTATTAAAGAAACGTAGTCAAAAGATCTGTACCCATGATAACTCAAAGTTTTTATACCCTAACAAATACCGGTTTTATTTTTTTTAATAGATTTCGCTTGAACAACCCCTAAAAAATAGTAAATCGCCGATTACAACCCCTAAAAAATACGACGATCATCCCTATCATTCGAATATAGGGAGTATCCCCCCACTCCCCGGGATCTATACTGGAGGGAGGCACTTTCTGGCCAGATAAGGCAAAGTTCTGTGTCTTCGGGAGTTAGTTTCGGCTTTGGTTTTGGATTAGGGTTAGGTTCAGGGTTAGTGTTCGAATTGGTATCGACTGTTACAAATGGCATCGACCGTTTGCGAAAGGGAAAGTTGCGTAGGAGCACAAGCATTGACAAGCTGAAAAGGCACCGCAACACCAGCTACCGACAACTTCCATCAATCAGTCATAGCAAATATGTTAGCGTCTCCAACGAATGCATCGACAATCGAGGTACGCGCAAAGATAACGGATCGCCGACTTGCTTTATCTCACATTCATGCCCGTGAAACAATATTAAAAACTTTCGTTTACAGAATACATTACAAAAGTTTATCTACCCTGCACGTTTAGGACATACACTAAATACATAGTTTATCATAGATAGATTTAAAAATTTAGCAAAATTTATAAAAACCAGTGTTGCTTAGAACTTGTAAATAAACAACATGTGATAGCGAGAAAATAATAGCGAGAAAATTTAAAGACGCGGGCAACAAGGAGAGAAAGTTTCCAAAATTAAAAACTTATTGGAAATTTGGATTCAGCTTTGTCCAATGCGACAAAATATTTAAGTCGACACAGCCATATTGGGAAAGGACTAAGGTAATAAAACATGGCACGAATATAACTTAGCCAAAAATAAGCCGAGTTTTGTTATCATTAGCTACTAATTTTGCTATGACGTCATGATGGAGTTGTGGTGGTTGCTCATGACTTATTTGAGCTATGGAGCCTCCTTTTAAGAAATTAATGGTAAAACTCACCAAAAATGTATTTTTTCAATAAATATCCTCGATAATAGTTTAAAACAAATGAATGATGTCACACTGACGTCACATGATTTGATATTTGTTGTTGTTTTTCCTTGCAAATGGAAAAAACGTAAAATAATGCAATTATCATCTTTGCTGTCTGCAGTGCATATGCATATAATAAATATAAATCAAGTGAACAAAATTTATTTATACAATATTCTTAAAAAGGGAGCGGTTAACATATGGCAACAATAGTTAAATTCAGATATATGATAACCAGAGTTACTTGCTATCTCAATTTGACTATTAGAATAAAAATTGCACTTTTAAATTAAAATATACCCTTTACGAGCCGAAAATGTGAAATATCAGAAAAGTGCCTATCAATCATGTGGCTACCATGGCAACAAATCCGCAAATTGAAAATATATGGCTGGATGCGCCATATAATTTTAGGGAAAGTCATGTGTTTCCATCACTCTGCTGCAAACTGTTGAAGAGTTATTAACAAAAATGTAACTTTGACAATATTATGAGTATAATGATGAGAACTAAGGTCGAAAATATTTTTAGTTGTTATTCAGTAGGCGTTGTGCATGTGCTTGATTACATACGTAGGCGGCACCTCCAAAATGATTTTCTGCAATAGATATGGGGTTTAATTATAGTTATAACTAGCAATTATGTACGAACGAAATTTGAAATGACCATTTAATATTGTGTACGTGTAGACGCCATCTTCTCAAAACATTTTGATGAAAGGCACAAAAAAGTCCCGCATTTAACTCTCTCACACTACATTAATTACCATTGTTTATTTCTAGTTAACTTCTTAATTCTTATTTGATTAACTGTGTTAAGTGTCAATGTAAAGATCTAATCATCCTACAAAATAGGAAGTTTGATTATTTTCTTAAAATAAAGTCCTTGACTATTTTAAAACGATCTATTTTTGGTTGTTCTTAGTAGCTGTGCTCACTTTACTGGTGGGCGGCTCCGCCTTAAATGTTCTGGAATTGACGCCGAAATCTAATTTAGACATCCTACTAATAATTAGTTGCTATTTTAATCTTTATTTTTGAGAAACTATGTGTTTCTTCCGTACAAATCAAATATACAACTAATGGGTGGGCGACACATAGGGATTAGCAATTTAAACAGGATTGAAATACTGTGTGCATTTTGATGAAAGAAAGAAATAAGTCCCGAATAACTCTCTAACCACTGCATAAATTACCATTTGTAATTTCAACACGAATTTTTAGCAAAAAACCTGAAGTGTACATGTAAATTCCGTGTTTGAACCGAGCTAGCAGAAAACACCATTATTGGAACGGTATCGTTTGTCTTGGGGGCATTGATTTTTCCCTTGATTGCGGCTTGCTTCGTCTTTCCTTTTCTATGCGTGGTATTTCTCGATCTCTATTTGCAATTTTGTTTGGTGCGAATAATTATCGAGATGAATGATAAACTGGAAAGGTTGCTTGGTCAAGTTCTTTTTTTAGATATTTTTCATTAAAATGTTGACCTATATTTTGTTATAGCTCCGGCAGATCTTGTCTGATCAACATTGTAGAGATATCAGTGCAAAAGTCTAACCTTTCAATAACAAAATTAATGAAAGCATTAGAAATTTTGTGACCTCAAAAATGACTTTTGTATCCATAGACTCCAAATCACGTACGTCTCGAGGGGCTAAAAGAAAGGAACAATATTTCTTTATACGAACCATACTCGAGCCGACGTTCCGTCGATTCCAAGCCAAGCTTAGGGAATACTAGTTAAAAGAGCATACATATACGGGACTACCACGTGGATATGCGCATTTGAGCTAGCTGTTCAACAAGGGAATCGTCGTCGGCCAAGCCTCTCAGTCCTCAGAGAGAAAGAGAGAGAGAGAGAGAGAGAGAGAGAGAGAGAGAGAGAGAGAGGTGGAGGGTGGTGGGAGGGGATTGGTGGTACAAATCCCAGCCCACATTCTGTCAATTTCTCTCAAATTGCAAGTTCTGAAAGTGGTTTTTCCCATGCCGGTAGTGTCTAATTCTAAGCCCTATTGACCTAGATTCTATTTTTAGTGCAAAAATTGAGAAGCCAAATCCTAATTCCTATTTCACCCCTACCTGGAGCCACTAACACAAGACAAGTAAATCTTTAAGTTGAGTGGGAGATACGTTAAAAATTCAGTAGGATGAGAGTTGTTTCTGGTATTGTTGCTATAATAACTTGTAATTTATATATTACATACGAGTGTTGCTGGAAATTACACCTTTCGTGAAATTCATGCAAAACTACGCGTCTGGGACTCCGATTACTAGATTTTCCATTTCATCGTTAGCGAGGATAACATTTTCAACAGTTTTAATAGCTTTCGGAAAACTTTTTCAACACTTTTTGAAAGTTTGCGAAAATTTTCAAAAGATTTCCCGAAAATGTTCTCAAATTATCAAGGCAGAATTTTCTGTAACTTAGTCCGTCTTTTTCAAAAGTTTCGAAAGATTTTCCAAAGATTTTTCCACCGAAAATTGTAGTTTCATTTCTAGAAAATTACGAAAAAGAGTTACACGGCGGTTTGAAGGTGTTAGTTATTATGAATATTGTCTTTACCACTCAAAAATATTAAAATTTCTATTTTTGCACCACTTTTTAACAGATTGCTTGCTTCGAAGAAAGCGTTTAAAATCAATTTGCAAACGACCAGTAAAGGACAGTCTGGGAACTACCATATGTTTATATATAGTTCTGTCATATAAAAAGTTTTCTTGCCACTAGCAGTTATTATATTAGGAATGTTGAAAGATGTACAATGTCGTGATTATCAAGACAAAGTACAGAAGATCATGAAATAAAAATGATGCAGGTCAAGACATCCTTTGGAAAGTTCAGTTGAAGACAAATAAAAAACATGCGGGTGGAATTGGAACTACCTCTAGGTTGAGTTTTCTTCTGGAATTGTCATTGTAACAACTTTTAAAAGTGTTTAAGATAATCATTTATTAATACAAGAATCACGAGACGAAGGGGCAGATGGTCATGTGCAGTACGTGAGTATCTATAACGCCGAAAAAAATACAGTTCAAGGGTTAAGGGAACTGCCGGCCGTTTTAGATATATTGAGTTTTATAGATCTATTAAAAATATCAGTTTAGACGACCTGCTAACTGTTGAATGATTTGTTGACAAAAAAACAGTCATTCAAAGATGTTTACAACACAGAAATAACCAGTATGGCATCAGTCTGTTGAAAGAGAACTTATTTCTTGATTTTCACCAGTCTGTTAAAACACTTGAGACTAGAGTAAAGTTGAAAAGGGTGCAGTCAACGCTAACAGTCAAACTGACGCAACATAGTGCAGTTGAGAAAAATGGGAAGACAGACTAGAG
>JAOBYH010042559.1:0-12184 GCA_025403525.1 Umimayanthus kanabou | reverse complement strand
CATACATACATACATACATACATACATACATACATACATACATACATACATACATACATACATACATACTTACATACTTACTTACATACTTACATACATACATACATACATACATACATACACACACACATACATACATAGATACACACACATACATACATACATACATACACACACACACACACATACATACATAGATACATACATACAAACACACACGTTTTCATGCTAACTTCTGTTTCAACTTTTCATTAGAGTTAACTTTAGATACCTTCACTTTGAAGTTAGCTTTAACTTGGCCACTAATAAAAACAAGCAAAACACAAAGCTTTATGTTATTTGATTTAAAAAAGGATATTTTTTCCTTTGCGAAAGAGAGAAATTACTGGTCAAGTTTTTTTTTTTCACTGTCCCTAATAGTAATACTTAGTAATAGTGTGTCATTCACAACCGTGTTTTGACAGGAATCCATCACGCGACCATTCGTTAAAGGTCTCTTCAGAAGGTGCTTGATGTAATTGCATCCGCAGAGTCAAGAATTTAGATCGACTTTCATTTTTAGTGTGACGCGACGTTTTTATCTGTGAACTGGTTTATGCTTCCCTATATACTTGTATTATACGTTTACGGAGACAGTTGTTTATGATTGCCAAGTAATACCTGCTTCCGCTTTGTGGAAAGATTTCAAATTTGTGCAAATAGTATACAAAAAGTAATGGCAACCAAAAGATTGTACTCCCACTAGGAAAAAGGTCTCCTTTTATTTTCGGCGTTAAACAGCGCGGACTCTTAACAAAACCAGTAAAAAAAGTCATTTTGCTTCTTCTAAGGTAATGTGTTTTGCTAAGTGGTCTTTTGTGTAGCTGGCCTTTAAGATTCGATTAGCCAAAGGACGCCCGTCTTTTATCATGCTGTTGGCGGAAACAGGTAGTCTCGCTTTGAAACGCTCGAAGAAGTCAAGCAATGTAGACAAAATGTTTCGCCCTGCATACTGTTATCTGTGTGGATATCAACGGCATTTTCTCCACCATTTTTTGTTACACCTCCTTCCACGCAATGTGAAAATAACAAAGATATCTATCGTCAGTGTTGATTCATCAGCCTGCTCGAGTAATATATTAACCGGTCTCGACTCATCTTCTTACATCTGATTGGCTGGTGTTTTGTGCTATAGTAAATATTGCAAAACAGATGGATAGGTGTGTGGAGACTGAAAGTTGAATATACAAAAACAACTGGCTGCATGCATGTAGTCACTTGGGCTCGCACCTCAACTTGACGATCGCGGTAGGTAACAATGAAAACTACAGCAGCAGTTAGAAAAGCTGTCCGTTAAATTAGGCGGTATTTCAGTGAAGGAAAATTTGCTATCAGGTAGTTCTTGTTTTTCCACCGAATCTAAAATTAATAATATCGAATCAGTTATTTTGCACTTTACATCTTTATTATATACCATGCTTAGAAGCGAAGCTTAGCTGTAGTATTTTATATTCAAAATCATTTTTAATAATGCCTCTTTGAACCTGCTAGTCAATTGTGTAGTTTGAAATCCCAAAATATTTGAGCTGTCTAAAGATTCTATGTTCGTATCTGTCGCAGCAATAAGAAAAGCTGTCGCTTCTGTGTTATTCTAATCTAATTGATCTTCCTTGTACTGTTCCCAAAAGCTATTGAATAGCCTAGCAAAATCGACTATAATTTTGTTCATTTCCTGAACAAGACTGCCAAGTAGATTTCATCGAATTCTGCAATCATAAGCAGAGTAGATTTTGTTGTGATTAAGAATGGGAAGTAAGTTTAAATTTTACTGATCAGTTCTTTGTGTTTTTTTACTTCAGTGTAAACATGGCACGCGAGAAGAGGAAATTATGATTTTCGAGTTTGCTAGAAATGTATGCTCTGACTTAAGTTTTATAAAAACAGAATACGCTTTATATGATAGATTGAAAGCGTGATTGCTAATGTGACAAGAGGATTTGTTACTTAAGTGGTGCTGCTACAACAAGAAACCCAAAATTCGAATGAACAGTTTTATTTTAGTGGACATTATCTAACCGCCCACAATTAAAAAGTGTTGTTTAAAAGCAGAAAACTTTTAAAGGCTTGTAAAAAGTATTTTAAAATTGAAAGAAACTCAACTGCTCTTCACTGTGTAGTGTTTGTTTTTCTTGAAACTTAAGATCTTTCTCTAAAATTTATGCTAAAGAACATTGTTTTGATCTAGAACGTGTCGGCTTTCACTGTTATTGATAACAAAGGCAATTTAGAATGATTTATTCGTTGTTTCTTGTGGAAAGTATATTTTTGTGAAAATGTGACGATTTCGCTACAGAGCACGAGCGAATACTATCATATTTTTTCCGTAATAATTTTCGTTTGTGGATATTTTTTGGCAATTAAGATCATTATAGTTAAAAAAAGAGTGACAATTTGAAGAAGTTGAAAATGGGGAGATCTACGGATAAGAAAGTTTATTGACAATATCTGACACATGTTTAGTTTTTAAAATATCGGAGAATCGCAGCATGTCCCGTATACTCGATAGTTTTTAATGACATGAACAATTGAAGATTCTTTTTTGCACTAACGAGTTATAAAACTTTCACACAGTTCATCATCCAGTTATTCAACTTGGTTAGCTCGAGAATTATTATATGTAAAGATACTTTCGCTTTCAGGTTTAGTTGTGTAAAGGACATATCGCAAGGGCAGGCAATTAAAACGTCATTTGTACGTATTACAGGAAAAAGACAATTGCGATTCCGTTTGAGCCTCTAATATAGACGTCTGTTTTCTGTGGAAGAAAGGGTGTTTTCTTTTGATTTTATACGTTTTGTTCAATTTTGTTCTGTTTTTGCGGTATCTTTGAACGTGTGTGGTCGCTTTCGTTTCTTCTTAGTTTTGCTCTTCTTAGAAATGCTGCGCACTTGTTTCTAGCAGTCAGTGTTTCCAACAATGAACATAAATAGCTAAACAATATCTTTAGTTGATTGAAAATAAATGAATAATAATAAGTTAGGAAGGAAAACAACAGAAGATACTTTAGGTGTAAAACATTTCTTGAGTTTTAAAATATACGGTATGTTTGTATTGTTTGCAGCCTAACGAATAGTAAAAACTGAAAACCTTAATAGTATTATTATACTAAGGTGTATTTGCTGTCAAGACTTGTAATGTTCATAGTGTATTTGCCGCAACTCTCTAATCCGGCAGATTTTCAGCGACAACTCCTAGATTTAACGATCTGGCGTGTGTTATATCAACGAATAATGATCAAGTCAAATGCGCAATGAATGACAAAGTATAAATACTGCCAGAAAAATACCTATTACACATATATTCTGAGAAATCTCTCGTAAATAACAACACGATGTGGCCAAGCTATGATACCAGTCTTCAGTAAAATATTGAACTGTTCGAATACTATGTTCCTGTCATCACTCAAACCGGCGAAAACGTCAGTAAGAAATGTCGTAAAGAGCAAAAAAATCGGACGGAACAAAAAAAAAAGCTTGCTTTCTTTTCATTTCCGAGATAGAACTGAAAAAAAGCTTGCTTTCTTTTCATTTCCGAGACAGAAACTAAAGCCGCCACCCCGGTAGCATACAACAGTATTGATTTTATATTCACTGAATATTTAGCCCTTTCACTTTCACCAGAATTATCAACATCTATCTTCTCCTTACAGTATCAGGTTGTAAGAATAGAGCAGTTGATCATCCAGACAAACTTATCTTAGACGAGATACAAAATTCTCCCAAATTGTTATATAGGATAGGTGATGAGAATTAGACAATCCTTTGGGGAGTGTGGAAACTTATGGAACAGTAGACCAGTTGTAGACACGTCTTTGACACATTTTTATAATTAAGTAAAACAACCTGAGAACTTTTGTTGTTCTTTTCTGGCCATTGTCTTTGTTGAATATTCTCCTATTCATTATTTCTATCAATTTCAAGAAAATATTCTGAAGTTCAGATGAATTAATTTACGCGGTTAAAATGACAGACATATACTGCAGCTTCTTTTGTTGTGGACCCGGTTCTTAAAAACTTAACTAATTAAATACCTCTATTCTGGGATACTAATTTTTTCTATAGTTAGAAAGTTTTACTTTACTACAACTAATTCATTTTCAAGTTTTAAGAAATAATATCGGTTTTCAATGGTTTACCAGTTAAGCGAAAGTGTTTTGGCGGTTGGGTGGGGCAGGGATGGGTGTGCAAGGGGTGTTGGTTGGTAGGGAGAGGAGAAGAGGATACTTGTGAGCAATAAAGGCAACTGAAAGTTTAAAGCCTTTCAAGTTTTTCACTATATTTTTCTCCCTTCTAGCCAGGATGATGAACAGTGTGGCAAATTTCACAAGGAATGTTACCTTAAGAATTTTATCAACCAGTGTGTCGGCGAGCTCCGCTGCAAGGCTCCCTACGTCATCACCCACCTCGTACAGCGAACCAGTCATCACTAATGTATCTAATGCCACCAACAGCACGACTAGGCCTCCAGGCGTCGCCCCCACCCCCTTCTCAGAGATCATGGCCTGGAGCATAGCACTGGGGATATTGGCAGTAATGGCTATATTAGGAAACTCTATGGTAATTGGAGTGTTTACACAGAACCGCAAACTGCACACGCGCACCAACTACTTTGTGGTGGGGCTAGCCGCTGCGGACCTACTTGTGGGATTGTTTCCGATACCCATGTATATAAGCATTCTATTCTACAGCTACAGAGGGAAACTGTCGAATAATCTGATGGGTTTTTTCACAGCGTTTGACATTTTTGGAAGCTTTGCTTCAATTTTTCAATTGACTATGATTGGCCTGGAGCGTTACTATGCCATCGCGCACCCTGTGAGTCATCGGAATTCCAACAAGTGGCTGTATCTGTGTACGCTGGCATTCGTGTGGTTGCTCTCGGCGACGTTGTCTGTTATGCAGGCCGTTTCAACACCACGCAAGAGACATGCATTTACATTTCTCATGTTGGTTTTGATTTGCTTATCCACAACTGTGATTTTCTTCGCGTACGTAGGAATTCTTAGAAGAGCTAAAAAACGCAGCAAGCAGAAACATCGCCGACGAAAGAAGCAGGACCAAGAAGTGCTGATCGCACTCACTATTCTTATGTTGTTTGCAGTCTTCATAATCACCTGGCTGCCGTTTTTTATCATCATTTTGATATACTTTTTTGACTACAGTCTGGGAAAAACTATCCCTTTGTTTGCAGTGCAATTCACCAAACTGTTACATTATTCAAACTCGGCTATTAATCCGATTATTTATTCCTTGAAAATTCCTGGTTTTAAGAGCACTTTTACGAGTCTTATACGCCGGGAGACTCGAAGGTCTGTGTCGCGTTCATTTAATGGCAGTCTCATCAGGAGAGATTCCTCGCGTAAGTCACCGGTGTGAGCGAAAATGCAAAACAAGGACGTGTTGCAATATCTCCAGGTTTGAGTATTCTATATACACATGTGGAATCTAACTGTCATTGGTAATGACAATGAAGGGAGTCCAGATTTTCACGAAAGACTTGTTGTTGTCACTGAATAAGAGACGACTATCCTCTATTTAAAGTTCAAGCCAAGCTGTGCTGCCTGTGCCCAGTTGTACGAAGCCTGGATAACTTTATCCAGCGGATAAATTCCTATCCAACGGATATTGTCGTGTCCAATCAAAATTAAGAACACGCCAATTTTATTCGCTGGATAGGGATTTATCCGCTGGATAAAGTTATCCAGGCTTTGGATTTGCGCAGAGGTGTTGAATATTGTGTAGAACCATTTCAGGGGGTCATTTTTTCAGGAGCACTGACCAGGGATCACCAATTTTGATTTGTATATTTATAATTTCTCACGGATAAAGGGACAAAGTCAAGAGAAAACATTGAATATTCGTATCACCTAATTTTTACAAAATATGGATTAATTTTATCAAATAGGAAATTATATTAGGCTACGATTTTTCAACAAACAAAACAGAACAAATATGTTTGAATTCGGGCGCAGGATGGAAACAGATACCATTCACCAAGTTTGGTTTCAGACCAAACTGAATGGAAACAAACTTGATTTAAAGAATCCGCAACCTATTTATGTGAAAAGGACTTCGTTTTGTACTTAATGACTGACGCCCTAATTCAGACTTGGTGTTCAGTATTGGTATTTAAAAAATATTTTAATGGTGTTGGTCCCTGGCAAGAGCTGTGAAACTGAGAATTGATTTTCTGAGAAAAGGTTCAGCAGTTGAGTGTAGAAGTGTGTAAAAAATGCAACTTTCTGGATATGAAACTGACTTCGGAAAGAAGTTATTGGGTCTTGGAGAGTGTAATTACCATAGTTCCTCTATTTAGCTCCCATGGCTTTTTGGCTATAGGCTTGTTGAAAGGGGGAAGGGCGGGGGAATAAGGGCTTACCAACTTATTTTGGTCGCGGTAAGTTTTTTTCTTTCTAAGTTACAAACTTTACAAATAAGGAACCCTTAACTAACCTTAACCCCTTCACTCCCAAAAGTGTAAAACGAGGCGACTTTCTAAATAAATTCTCATTACACATCTCCATACATTTTCTACAAATAGGTTCGGAAATATTTGCCCTGCATCTTACAAATCTTATAGTAAAACGATCGTTCACAACAATCCAATCTATAATGTATTGACAATGTTTAGAAGACGGTATATGTTTATAAACATACTGGAAGTGGCAGGCTTATTAATTCCATTGCCAAGCTTGTGACATATCAAATGATCGTGTTTGTTGAGTAACATTAACATTTGAGAGCAATAAAACAAATGAATCTCTGCATGCAGTAAACATATTTGTTTTAATATATATCTACTTATTTTGAAAAAATCTCCCTTTCTAGGATTTGAGACGGGGGCTCAATAGAGGAACCGGCTGAACACGGTATACAAGCGGTACGAAACTGTATAACACGTTTTGGGATTTTAGCTTTTTTGGGTGGCCCATATAAACCGGAATGCAATTAGAAAGCGACCTATCAATAACCAGCATGCGTGTGGGATAACGATTATACGTGAAAGACATAAGGGTTCTTTGTGTGCACAAATATATAGACAATATGTGTATCCTTGCACTGAAATCCAATAATTTAAATAAAATGAATTGCAATAACTAATTGTTTGCCTCTTTCCTAAGACTGGTTCACACTTGTCATGTAAGATTAAGCACAAGACAACCACAAGCGCAGGGAAATCCCGGTGTAAACACGCATGAACTAAGCGCAAGCACAAGAAACATTTTCCCGTTTTTCTTGTGCTTGTGCTTATCCATCTTACTTGTTTCTTCAGTGTGAAAATCCGTGAAACAAGCCTTAACAACTCTGTTGTTGTCACCGGTCCACTTTGTGCGTGCGTGTTTTCTGTTTTCTTGTGCTTATCTCACGTGTAAACATCCCTTCCTTATGCTTGTTCTTGTGCTGATATCTCGCAAGTGTGAGCCACGCTTTAGCATTTGAAGTCCTGACTATAGTTACCTTTTGAGAATGTGTTTTCAAAATACTTCTGTCATTTAAATTTATTGCCATCACCAAACTTTAGTGAAACTATAAATCGGCGTTAAAGTTTGGTAACGATTTTGATTCAGTAAAAAATGTTCACCGACTAATTTGTAGTCGAATGCTCAGAATAGAGTGTGTGCCCTTTCAAGTTGCCACGGAAACTAGATTCCAGTGGGAGAACAAGGATTGACAATCTGAATAGCTGTTGCAACACCAGCTAACAAAAACTGGCACGAATCAATGATGAAAGCTTTTCGTACAGTTCAGTGGCACAGCAAAGTGGAAAATAGGTGGGAGCCACCTCAAAGGCCCGATCAAACGGATCCGACATGTTGGTCCAACATCATCCAACATTGTTGGATACAACATGTTGATCCGTTTGAACACCTTGTTGGATGATAATGGTCGATCAGTCTTGGACAAGTTTGATTGGCTAATTTTCTCTTCCAACATCCGTCCAACCTTCTTGAACAAACAATGATGGACGATGTTAGATCCGTTTGAATGGGCCTTAATATAATAGGAACTTGACTGAGAAGGTATGCGAGAATGGGATTAGAAACTATTATTCTAATCAATCTTCGCCGATATACCATAAAACACGCTGTCAGCTGTCATGTTAGGGAGGAGTTGTCAAAGAACATTGTTTTCCGAACAACCCTTTCCTGTAGAGAAATTAGAAAGTTCGATTTTCCATTGATTTCCTTTAGCGTTTTGTTTCTGTAAGGGCTCGGGTGCCTTTTGCAAGGTTAAGTTAGATATCTTGTTTTTAACAGCGGTTTCTGTTTTAAGGTCCACACTGTTTGACTTGCGCAGTCGTAACAACGAAGTGCAAGTCCGACGGAATCCTGGGATTCTGAGCCCATACACAATGGGGTTAACCGCTGAGTTACTGTAGTGCAGACACTTAACAAAGTAGAAGACTTTCCACGAGATGCAATAACTATGGTACGAATAAAGAATAAACCGAACGGCGAAAAACGGAACCCATGCGAAAACGAACAGTAGAACAACAATGAACAGTGTTCGCACCAGCTTAAGCGATGACTTAGTTTGCGCCATCAATGTAAATTGATTGGGATTTCTGTGTCGTACTGTGATCCTACGTTTATAAATTGTCCAAACAGCGATGTACGCAGCGCAATGAACAGCCAAAGGAACGGAATAGAATCCTGCGATGATGTAAACCCAGACGGAACGCGCTAGCGAGTGTTCTATAAGAGTCAAAGATGCGATGGAGGTCGAGGCCCCCCACACTACACATAAGGGGACGTGATGGTGGCGCCTCGTTGATTTACGGACCTCCCACTGACAACGCGCAGCGTAAAATCTTTCAACGCTTATGGCCATTAGATGGAGGATGGACGTGATTGCTGCTAGGAGATCCAACCAGGTATAGATTTTCAAGAACGTGGCGCCATTGGTTACATTATGTTAGTTATTCCATGGGCGTGGAATAACGGATATCCACATTGGAATGCTTATTGACCCCACCAAGATGTCTGCAACTGACAGACTCACTACGAAGTGGTTGAGCTGGTGACGCAGTTGTTTAGCTTTCACAAAGGCAGCCAGCACCAAAGAATTGCCAAATATGGCAAGAAGTGCCACAATGACGCACACTGTAACCCAGACCACCCATTCCGGCATGGACATAGTTAGGTGCCAGGAACTGGGAGCTAGTTCCAGTTTCGTAGTATTGTTCATCATTACCGATTAGACATGATCTGAAATTGGAATATAATTTAAGGGATTTTCATTAGTTATTTCATTAGCTACCTTGCAAGTTCGAAAGAGCTACCTGATTCACATGAAATTTCTCCTAGTCGATCATAATCTTGCGACAATGTTCTGCAGAAAAGAATTCGCAAAAATGTTGTTCTTGAAAATTTATCTCAAATCCCCAATTCACAACATCATCACGACGAAATGTGTCTGAAGTAAACTTGGTCAGCTTCTATTAATATGTGGAGAAAAATGACGAACGCTAAAAGTGTGGATGGTCTTTCAGTTCAACACTCGACCTACTTGTTTTAACACATTAAACCTGCACAGTTAACCGCTTATTCAATGTAAACTGAGAGGAAAACTTATTGACGACAAAAATTAAGCAGCCAATCATCAATGAATGTTCAAAGTCATATACCCAGTGAAAAATAACCTGAGTTTGTTACTAGCAGAGAAAGTTTCAAAGATGTACACAGAGAGTTTCAAAAACCAAAATATAGATATGTACCTTTCTTATCACTTTCTTGGTCGGACGTGACTTGACTTCTGCAAAGTCAATCCGATATTTATTCAAACTGAAATCCGCTCACAATTCGTCAGCAGAAGCTCAGGACTAATGAAAGCTTGCTAAATACACTATTGTCAACAATACCTGGAAAGGGGAAACAGTATTGGTTGCAAAACGGAATCAGACGAAGATAATGCAAAAGATAGTCATCCTAAAACACATCAAGTGTGCATGGGAAAATACTTAATTGAAATGTGTGTACACATTTATAATGATCAATAGAACTTTTTTCCGGTTTGCAGGATTGTTTTCTCAATTAAGATTTGTTACGGTATACTACAGCAAACGCAGTTGAGAAGAATGAGCAAAAACTACGACAAACTCAACGGCAACTTAATATCATGCAACGGAGTGATTTTCCTTCGTATTTCATTGGAAGATCTTTATCAAATATTTTAAGTTTCATAACAAGGTTTGATTTGCTGCTGCTGTGAAAAAAAACCTGACCTGTCAAGGTTCATCGTAAATGTTAGCAGAAACCCTTTACTTAAATGTATTAACTAATATGCAGTTTTCAGTCTGCGAAAGTTATTAGTATTTTTATAACAACTTACAAAAGTTTCCTCTGCACGACGTCACAGAACCTTTCATTATCTTTGTACTAATGATCACCAGTTTATTTTGTGATAATTATCAAAGCGAAAACCCAGCTATATTAACATGGTCATTACGCTAAATTGACAACAAACACATTAGGCGAACACTGGACATGTTAATTTAACTCCAAACATTTACTTTAAAAAATCTCAGCTTTGCAAAAGCCTTTTCCTTTAACTGTTGTAAATGATAAAGGATTTAAAGCAGCGTGCAGAACAGCCGTATGTAGTGGTCAGCTAAAGCTCTTTACTTAAATTTCTTGACCACTAATAAAATTCAGTCCTTGAAAATTATTTTCATTTCATAACAACTTACAATAATTTCTTCTGCACTCCTAAGTGACAAAACCTTTAATTATTTTTGCACTAACGATCAACAAAATTTACTTTATAATCCCACATGGTAATCACTAAATTGACAAGAAACGCACTTTGCCGTATCCATGTTGACATAGTTCCAAATACTTACTTCTAAAATATATCTCAACTTCGCAAAAGCCCTTTTTTTAAGTTTAGTATATAATAAACGAATTAGAGCGGTGTACAAAAGAAAAAAGATTTGAAACATAAGAAAAACTGTCGTCGTTAAGTCGCATAAAAACGGAGTTCTTTTTTAAAATTTTGTTACTAGCACTCTACTTGTAAACCTGAATGCTTTATACAGACCTAAAATCTAATCCCTGGCCACCAAATTAATCCTCCCAAAATTGATTGTCTTTACTCTTGGTCTCACATAATACGTGGGCCCACCAGTGCCATCAAAGGAAAAGTCGATAATCTGTAACTAGATTATATTTGTGGGCAGGAATCACGTTTGTGAGCGACTGTAGTGCAACACACCAACGCAATCTCAGCCACAAATGTAATCAAATTATGATTAGAGGTTTTTCACATATTATCGATTCGAATTCTGCAGAAAGAACATTTTTTACAGAAATAACTCGGTTGAAATAGCAATTAACCCTTGAAGCCTCGTGGGGGAGGGGGCTCAAATTGACCCCCCTCGATTTTTTTGGCTTTAAATTTTTCCTGCTTGAACGATTGTCAAAAGCTTTGGTACAACTGTTCTTTGTTCGTTAACACATCTTTTGACCCTAATTAAGTGACGTCGCAGCTGATGACGTCATCATAATAAGTCACGCGATTTGTGTGTTGACTGCGAGATTTCGACTTTTTGCTAAAAACTGACTAAATACTGACAACTTTACAATAGATTATAACTATTTTGTAGATTTTAATCGCTAAATGCTGTTTTCTCGTCATTTTGAAGTGTTATAATTCAAATTTGAATAAAGTCTGAAAACTTAAAAATCCAAGATGGCGGCCACCTGTGACGTCATTAATGTAGCTATGGTTGCCATAGAAACCAATTAAACACCACGTGATTACCCTTAATTGAAAGTACAAAAGAAGCTCATTATATGTGCCAAATATCAAGTCAATCGGATGTATTGTGTCGAAAGTAGACGGGGGGTCCGATTGACCCCCCCCCCTTCAAGTGTTCGGGTATTACTCACTTTACACCTCTTCTGAAAACACAACTCTTTCCACTCATGTTAGAATTGGAACTGAAGCAACTTTATCTTAAAGCTATTGTTCTCAGACCCCCCTGTACAGGAATAAATACAATGGATATTTTGAATTGCGGTCAATTGGGATCGTTCCTTGTGTGTTTCTAATTGACTGTGCATCCCAGGGGACCCTCGGAACGTGCATGTTAGAACTGGAATTGAAGCAACTTTATCTTAAAGCTATTGTTCTCAGGGGGGGGG
>JAOBYH010042337.1:0-12186 GCA_025403525.1 Umimayanthus kanabou | reverse complement strand
ACTCTTCATCCAGCTCTGGCTCGATGAAGAGTAGCACGGCCACTTTAAACCTGTCCAAAAATGATGTTGTTGTAATGGCCCTGCATTCAGAATTTGTTATATACACTGAAAGTAACGTTAATTACATGCATCTCTTAACCAAGAGATCCAACATTGAGTCTGTAGCCACTTTTGTTTATCTTACGTCTTGTGGTCCTTTGCATTTAAAAAACTTTAACAAGACGTCACTAATCGATCTGAATTTTTATAGACACTTACCGAAAAGGAAACTGCTTTACGTGTTACAAGCTTCAATACCAATAAGGAATCATTTCTTAGTGTCCAGCGACATCAAGCCGTATATCACAAGTAACGATATCATTGTTCAGTTTTTCATATTTACAATAACAAGAACGTAAACACAAGCTGCGATGACATTACTTCTTTACACTGTTCGGAAAAAAAAATTCAATAAACAGATATTTCCCCATCTCTCTCTGCAGGTATTCGTCCGTAAAGATGCTGACCTGACTTCAAACCATTTTTAACAGAACCTAAAGATTTTGCAGCACAAGCGATTACAACACCATATTGCAAACTATCAAATCAATTTAAATATACGGTTCACTCCCGATAACTCAAACCTTCAAGGGCAACGTAAAAAGATTCGAGATGTCGGGAGTAGATTAGTGATACATTGACTAGAAAGGAGAACGAACTTAGTTCAAGTTAGCGGGAGGTTCCAGTTATTGGAAGTTTGAGTTGTCAGGAGCAATTTCTTGTTAGAAAATGACTTGAAGGGAAAACAAATTTTGTTCGAGTTAGCGAGAGATTCGACATATCGAGGGTTCGAATTATTGAGAGTCAACTGTATATGGTTATAAAATGGTGCCGATACTACGTACGCGTGCGCTCATTGGCTGTCTACGGCCTAGCGCTTGTCTAATATCAATACCTGATGTACAGAATGCTGACGTGGCCGGCCTCTGATTAAAGTCTTTCATTACCAACATTTTCGGCCAAAAAGATGAAACGATTTTATTAAAGAGATAGAAAACTGTTACACAAAATCCTTCATCAAGTCCGGAGGGACGACTACAATTTTTTGGTATTATTTAATTCCTCAGAAGTTTCGTATTTTGGAATTCTTAGCAGATGTGTATAAACAATTTGTAAAACAGATCAACTAAAACCCTTTCGCAACTGGTTGTGTTTACATAATGAAGCGGGGACTACAAACGTTTTACGATAAAATCATAAGCTTCGCAATAAACCCTAAACTACAAACACACCATCTATAAATCAACATCTTTATGCATAACATATGACACACAAGCAGCATGAACATAAATCATGTAAACGACCAAAAATGATGAAAAAAATTGAATTCGTACAAATGAAAATTGAAAATTGACATTTTACAAACCCGCTGAGCTCATCCGGAACTTTTTGGAACTGCGAAGCAAAAGTCCCGCTCCAGTATCTAGAACTTTGGTGATCAAACAAGATCGATGTACAGGAAAAATGCCAGCCTCATCCCCAGTCAACTCTTCGGCTCGTTTGGTCGGCACGGCAAGCTTTGCCGTCCGCCATCTTGAAAATGAAGCGCTGAGTAACCAGGCACGGAGCGGCCGAATAGAGGAGGATGCCTGGGGACGAGGCTAGAAAAATGCAACTTGGTTGAGACTGACAGCTATAAATTATTGTTAAGTTAAAGCAACGGGGTAAAAACCCAACGACTAACGCTTAACAAATACTTAGGATTAGTTTCTTGATTAAATTGTTTTATGTTTAACAAATACCAAAGTCGATTGAATCAGAATTTAACTTTTGTTGTGTTTATAGGTATTGTGAAATAACTGTTCCGCTTATTGACGGAACAGTTCAGTGTAGAGCGACTTGTATTACAAAAAACGTGTATGCACAGAGAAAAAAGTTAGAATTCGGAACACTTTTATAGTACTCTTTTTTAACGTGTCCGAAATAATACAAATAGCCAGTTTAAACAGGTTTTCACAGTGTCCAGCATTCGAGTCACCAATAATGCAGGATATTTGTTGATGTGTATTGTTATTTTATAATACAACATGCACTTTTTGTTCCCATGGTATAATACGATGTAGTAGCGAATTACAAGTTACGTTAGTACTGCCAAAAGCAAACTTAATAAAAGCACCGTTAACGTAACTATGAAGAAGAGACCAATTGAGCAACAAATGCTTTCATGAGTTCCTTGTTCCGTATTTGCTGAGCCATTGTTCGTCTATGCTATTAGGACTGGCTTTTGTTGACTTGTGTTCGTCTCTTCCCGATGAAAACTAAATGTAACTGTTCAAATTTAGATCCAATGTTTTTCTAGTTGCATAAACACGTCAGTACAACATAAAGAACACACGCTGTTATCCATATAACTTTGTTGAGTTTCCGTTGGAATTGATTGGATGTCGAGTCAGCTGTTCAAAACGTGCGATGTTTAATTTCGGAACACTGGCGAGCTGTAATGCAGAAAAGCAATCGTTTTTAGAATGCCGTGGCAAACGGAATCCGAAATCAAAGGTTGGTGATTTTGGAGTAATATTTTATTGCTAATTTTTCTTTCAATATAAACGTTTAATTGCTGCAGCAAAGAGAGTGATTTCTGTAGAATAAACTTCAGTGGTTAAATGAAACGACTCTAAATACACTCTTTGCTCTTTCTAGGTTTCTTTAAAGTGCCGCACTGCCTAAAGATTGTCAGATTTAATATGCACTCTCTTCTATTTATTTTAACAAGAACGTAGTTAATAAGAACGTCCGTTTTTTGGGCTGAGGCTGAACCTTCTCATCGGTTTTTCAGTTCCTGTATTTCAGCCTCAAATGTTCTTTGAAATGTTCTTGATATTTTTAGAGTTGTGTCTGTACTTCAAATATATTTAAAGGCTGTTCCAAACATCTAACTCAGCTCATATGCGTATCCGCAAATGCATTGCTATCTGCGTCAATATTGA
Organism: Umimayanthus kanabou; assembly: GCA_025403525.1. Lineage (NCBI taxonomy): Eukaryota > Metazoa > Cnidaria > Anthozoa > Zoantharia > Parazoanthidae > Umimayanthus > Umimayanthus kanabou. Next base: position 9,220 of record JAOBYH010042337.1, on the reverse strand, counting down.
ATGGAGAAACTCGGCCTAAACTAGCGAACAGAGTAACCAATATGGCGGATGTCAACAAAACACGAGGCGAGGAGTCTGTGAGCCCGCGAACATACAATGTAAGAACCGCTGGCGCAATCTCTTTTCTCCTCTAGCAGAAGAAGAGGGACTAAAGTAACGTTTTAAACTGATTCAAGAACAGGAAATAACTCAACATAAGCTAGTGGTTAGTAGTGCCTAGTGAGACACAAAGTCATCTGAGCAACTAGTTAATGTAACATTATGAGAATTTCAACGTAAGCTGAGGCTCAGCTGTATAGCATAAAGTCATCTAAACTGCTACTCGAGTACAAAGTCATCCAAGTACTTTGGTGGCCTCCGTGACCGTTGTGGCCTGTGTGTTTCTGCTGGGGGTCCTGGGCAGGGAGGTGGGCAGGGCTCAACTGACGGAGGGCACTCATCTGTAACTGGGGCGCCTGTTGTACAACCAGGGGTGGTAGCAATGAAGGGACGTAGGAGCTCCGGTGGGGCCGGGTCATAATGAGTGGGTGAGGGGAGGTCATCATCAAGCTCCTCGTCTATCTATGGGGCTGATGGGGTGCTGGGTGGTATCCATGGAGGTACCTTGTAGCACTCGGTGAGCTTGACCTTGTAGGAGGCGGCTCGGAGCTGGTGTCCCACAAATTTCTTAATAAAACACCAGCCATCACTAATGCTGGTAACAATATAACGGTCCCTAGCGCGAATTTTGTCACGATCGGTGTAAATAAAAGGTACACTATATCGCCGATCTGAATCACTGTGGGATGAGGAGACGCACAGTGGCCATTCTTTGCCTTCTCGCTGTAGGGGTGGTTGGTCTGACACAGGTGGTGCTTGTGTACGAATTGCTGGAGATCAGACACGGGCAATTGCTCATTGTTGAACTGGCTGCGTTGGGTCTACAACTCGCGTGCAGAGAGTCCTGGACTACTTGGGCGGGAGTTCAAGCGAGCTGTAGCAATGGCAAGGTCTACTGCAGCTACAGGACCACCACTGGGTTCGTGGCGGAGAAGTTCTTCCTCCAATTCCTGTGCTGCCAACTCGGCTACTGGGTTCTTGTTAGGATTCTTAGCGCGACCAAGCTCAATGGATACCCCAAGCTGCTGCAGGGTATCGCTATTTCGCATAGAAGCGAAACCGGGTGCAGGATCAATACGAATGACAGCCTTGGGACCATCTAATGGATGAAGACCCACGATGAGAGATGCCAGAGCGTCGCGGAGAGTGTCATGTTTCTCATCTGGAATGATGCAGGATACGGTGTAGGAAGTGGCACACTCACGCAGTAAAAGGATAAGTTGACGGCAACGCTTAATAACATCAGCGGCGAAGGAGACACCGACAGCAGCTGGTGGATCCTCAGAGCTCTGGCTTACTAATGGTGAAGGAAACTTCTGCAAAGAAGTGCACGTATGGCATGCCTGGGTGGTGCGGGCGATAGCTGGAGCCATGTTAAGAGCGCCAGGTATCGAGCAGGCTGTCAGGGGAATCACCAACACAGTAAAGGTCATCCGCAATCTTTGCAGCACACCCTTCCTGGAGCAGGTCACCCAAGACACGACACATCAGTTCTTCCAGGGCAGTCTCAGATCCTGGCATTCACAGAGCGCATCGGGCGTAGACGCGTATGCCACGGTACGGTGTCGCGACGCCGCAGTATTTCATGCTATCATTGTCTAGGGGTATCTGATAGAAGGCTCTAATGAGGTCGATCTTGATGAGGTATTGCCAGGATGCAATGGTACGTTGGATAGAGTTGACGTCTGGCATCAGGCATCAGGGAGGGCTGAGGATTACTATATCTCCCAACATCAGAAAAGGCAGTGATGAGTCGGTGGCCCCTTGAGGGTTTCTTTACCAGAAAGGAGGGGTTGAGGTAGTCGACAGAGATGTCAATATCTTCGGGCCGGCGAAAGACCTGGGACTGTTCCAACTCATCAAAATTTTCTTATAGCTCTACTAGCCGGTCACGGGAGTACTGAGGGACTCTACCTTTTCGTTGTGGGGGCTTGACTGGACCCATGTTAACTTTGGCAGAGACGGGTCCTGTTGCACCGTTGTACCCGACAATGTTCGGATCAAACACTTGGTCAAATAGGTTGAGTAGATGGAGGAAGTCTGTCCTGTTGTGGTCAGGGAGTAGGTGATCGGGATCAAGGACACAGCATCAGTGAATAGGCGTGGCAGGAAATTGAGTCTGGGACTGATCTGGGCTCTCACTAAGATCAGTGGTAGGGCGGGCTTGGCAAAAGTGCTCGTGTCGATGGACAGTGCGCGCAGTATCAGAGTCATTAAGGATGCGAACCGTGCAACCTACAGCTTCAACAAGGTGAGGTCGTGGGCACTGGCATTGGGGCTTGGATTGACGGCTAACAGGAGAGTCGACGCGGGCTTCAACAGCGATGGTAGAGTCTGTATCCAGGTCAGGGAAGGAGCTCAACTTCTAGATACTCACCTGACCAAACGACAGTGGTTGGTGCTAGTGAGCGGAGCACATAGGCCTGGGCTCGCCGAACAGCATGAGGCTGGTGATTGTCACTGGAACTGGAGTCGTGTGATATCATCTCCGAGTCCTGGATCTGGACTTGGCTTTTCGCTGGTCGAACCGATATGTCATTGGTTATAAGAAAGGGAGTGTCACACAAGACATCAACGTCAAGGTCCTCTACAACAAGGGCATCAAGGCGTAAGGTCTTGTGATTGCGGGACAAGTCGATGTGTATTTCACCTGTTACGGAGAGAGGGGTAACACCGTCAGCATGTAGGGCCTGTTGAGTTGTCTTGGCAATCCTGGCACCAAGCCGCTCTGCGCCCGAGCTTTTGATCATATTGGTTTCTGTGCCAGTGTCCAAAGTCAATGTAACAAGGCGGTACAGGAAGAAAGCTTTGAAGTGGGGGGACTGCTAGGTGCTGACTCGACGAAAAAAGACTCGGGCGGAGCAGGTGAGTGTGGTGGCCATAGCTGGCTCTGCATGTGCAGGGGGAGGGACTCTTCGAGATCATCAAGCAAAATAAATAGAAACTGCTATATTGTCACAACATTGTAGTGAACGAGGACTGGAGCGAGTGGGGAGCTGGAGTGGTTGCAGCAAATGTTGTGGGGGAGGGACTCAGTATTGTACACGTACTTGTACCATTCCCTCTCCAGGTAACGGCGCAGCCAACTGTCCTGGGATGAACAAGGAGACAAGAGATTGCTTCACTCACGCTTGTAAAGGTTTATCTATAGGGAAAAGAGACATATTGCAACTAATTACGAACTATTACAACAAAGAAAAATTTCATTTGTTACAATTTCTATATAATTAGCTATATATTTGGTATTCAGCTGATAACTTATTTGGGAAGGAGAGTCTGACCAATTATAGAAATAAATTGTTCTGTTTTATAATACAACAGATATTTTAAAAAAGCTCCAAATGACACCAGCGTTATGGAAATTTCCAAATCATGTGTTTACTTGCTCAGACGCACAACAATAAAGACAGTTAAAGTAGCCGATCCACCATAAACGTAACTGAATATGAAATAGCGCTTCACTTTTATAAAACCAAATAATCCAGCTAAACACATGCATACGGGCAAAATTTTTTCGGCTAGCTGTTTTATAATACAACAGATATTTAAAAAAAAGCCCCAAATGACGCCAGCGTTCTGGAAATTTCTAAATCATGTGTTTAACGTCTGCAGCTGAGATATCATGTGTTTAATACTAAATTACTAAAACACATCATTAAGGTTACCGTTCATCTTGAACGTTCACCTTGCGGTGTTTTCAGTTTTCCGTATGTAACTTCGTTAATACGCATCGGGCACCCACAACCTATATATCAATGGAAAGCTTATGAAATTATCTAAATGATGGTGAAAAGTTTGTTCAAAAATGTTTGTTTGTAAACGAATGCCAGCATCATATCTCAAACTAACCCTTTCACTTCTAGACGTCAATGCGGCTGTCAGTTTCAATTTCCGCCATTTGTAGTTTGTTTTTCAGTTTCAGCACTATTTGCGCTCTTATTCCGTGCTGGGGATTTTTAATTGTACGCGTCATTAATTCTCTGCAGGCATTTTAAGAAAATTCCCCATTTGCAGCGTACAAAACTGCGCTGCTTGAGTCATAAAAAATAATTAGAGCTGAACTTCGAAATTTCCCAGCAGGGTTTACATCTTCGGCTATTTTATCAATTTGTCAGATTGGACGGCATGAGGTTAAAAGTTTAGGGAGTCATTGATCCTTTGTATTGTCGTAGTTTTAGCCAAAACATGTTTCGAGAAATTCGCTCCTAAATTACGCCACTTAGTCAAACAATTTACTTCCGGTAAAAATTCTCCTTCGCCATATCTCGCAAACTATTAGACGTATTGAAAAAAATTTTTTTTGACTGGAAGTTCATTTAATGTATATTTATATTCTGTAAAAATCTGAATTTCGATATTTTGATCCGTTCCAACGTGAACGGTAACCTTAAGTTAGTCGTAATATCTTTTGTACTGCAAAAATAAAATATTAAAGACTTATAAGTACTCACGCAAGTTCTGCGTCCAAAAGTCCGCAACCCGAATCATTGTTGAAACCCATGCACAGAGTCACTTGGAGTGACAGACCAGATTTGTGTTCAAATTTTGCTCAAACGCACAAAAACAAAGACAGTCAAAGTGACCGATAGACCATCTTATTTCCACTTTTAAGTTAAGTAACAATCTTATCTTGTAAACGGCAAATTGCTGAAAGCAAAATACTGTCTCTTGTTAGGCTTTACGAAATACCTTTCTTCACGAATATTCTCCATGTGTAAACAGAGATTAAAGAGGTCAAGTTGAGGCCAAGCCATGAGTAATAATCTCACAATAGTTGCGTGGGCGCGCGGCACCTCAGTGCTAGTTTAATAGCACGCCTCAAATTACTGAGAACAATAGCTTATACTTTAATTTCGACACAAACAAAACAAGAGGCTGTATAAATAGCCTTACTCGAGCCGCGAACACTTCGGTCTCACTTGTTGACTGCAACTTATACCATCGCGTAACGCATGTGCTAGACAACCGCCACACAAGCCTAACCCGGATCAAAGTTCAGAGACCACTTTCTCCGTCCGTGCAAATCTAAACGCTGAATTCTTGAAAGCGAAGCACTGGATCTTTCGGTTACATGTCCGCTGTGATACCACTACACCCTCGAGACAACTGGAATTGTAGTATGCTAGACGAGGGTGTTTCCATTCACTCACAATAGTTTGTTTAGATGATATGAAACGGTGGTCTATTAAGCTAACGTGTTATGCCAATATAAGCCTCAATAAAAATGTGTTTGTATATGTAGCACGTTAACAGGAACAGGGTCTCCTGAATCAAGTCAGAGAGACTAGAAATCACTAGTTGATTTTTCGCCCAATTTCACGCTATTTTAGATGCTAGTTTAATTATCTTTTCACCACATGCAAGATAGGATAGTATTTCAAGATAAAAGCTAATGAAAGACGCGAGAAATTGAACCGAGCGAAGTGCCGTATGCAGTTTTTTTTTCACTGACTTCTGCGCATGCTCCCCCCCAACAGATATCTAGGTATTCCTTTGACATTGCTTTAATACAATGTCACTTGATCCACAGTAATTTGGCTTTCTGAATCAACTACAATAAAAGCCGAAAGCCGTCTACATATGATTTTTGCATAAAATTCGGTAAGTCATTAAAATGATGATAAACTAAGTCAAAGTTTGGTAACAAGGCTTAAAGACACTTAAAGGAACTCATCAACACCCAACCTTCCTACAATTTATTTCAGAATTCAGTGCAGATAAGTTGGAACATGATCCTGTTTGAATCAAGTACAGTTAATGGATATGTTTGTTGCTAGATAAGATGTTGCGCGACTTCACTTAAGTTGGACGGGGCGACTTCACGGTGGGGCGACTTAGCTTCACCGGCTACTATTGAATGTCATTTTAGTCGCCCCACTGTGAAGTCGCCCCGTTCAACTTTAGTGAGGTCGTCCCACTATCATGGTGAAGTCGCCCCACCTCTTTATTTATAATTGTATAGCATTCTAACAGCGTTCTTGAACTGTTATTTCATATCAAACAAGGACTCAAGACTCGAACTCTTGATCTTACTAAAAAGTCTGTTTTTAAAGTAACTGTCGACGATCTGCTAAGCTGAGTAGACGCGTGTGTTGCAGTGAGTCTTGGTATGTAAAACCTGGTTTCCATATAATCGTCTCTGACGTAACGATCGTCTCTGTCGCAGAATTTTATGTCAAGCGATCTCGATTATATGGAAACACTTTTGCGATTGTTTCAAATGATCCCTACGTCAGAAGCGAGTCGATCGTCCCGATAGAACCGTGTTCTGTCCTTGCGTCCGAGACGATCGGAAATGACTGCTTTGCGATAACCAAATTTTAATGAAAACATGTGCGGACGATCCTTACGACAGAGGTGATGCAAAGTTATACCACAATGCACTTGTTTGTCATCAAAACATGGCGTCATGGTCGCGTGTTGTAAGACCCAGTCCCTTCGCACACTATTATTATTATTATTATATGGAAACCGAACAACGTAAGAATTCCCTGAGTTGCCGCGATCTGCTTGTCCACAGCAGAGGACAACAGAGGCGATTCTTACGTCAGAGACGATTAAGTGGAAACCAGGCTTTAGGGGTGGAAATGTGATATGCATTACACGCTTCCGAACTCTCTCTAGGTCTTTTTATAGTTATGAAAAGTAATTAGCTAACCAAAAGCTGCTTACACGCCAAAGTTTAATCTTTTATGACCAACCATTTGTGAAATCATGGGGGTCCAAATGACCCCCCCCCCCGGGTTAATTTGTTGCGATAAACAGCTTGGTCGTCGGAGGTTTAAGGTGGGAGAGATGGCTATTTTATTTTGAGGAGTGGGGGGAGGGGAGGGGAAAGAATGATTTATGTGCGGACTTCTGTTGTTGGTCAATCTCATTACATTTTTCCAGAAGTTGTTTTGGCGAAATCGATCATGCATTTTTTTACAAATTCTTCCACTATCCAGGCCCCTCCCCCTCCCTCCTTATGTCCAGGGTTAACCAACATGTTTCCATGGCAACCTGTTTCCGAGTGGCATGTCAGCAAAAGTTTTGCTGAGTTTTATCATCATTTCAATTTCTATTCTTTTTTTGTAAAATTGTAGTTTTTACTAATTAATGTTTTCCCAACAGTTTTCCGCTCATTTTCAGTAAAATAAGACTGGTTTTCATTGTCATTCGGATTAGTTCGATTGGATACAATCTGATCTGAAATAAGGTATAGAAAATTCCATTTTTAGGTCTGAAACAGGGTCTAGCTTTGAGGGCTTGGGTGATACACTATCACCCAACAAAATAAAGATTAGTACTAACCCCGTCCCCTTCTCCGGGGGGGGGGGGGATAGTTTTCACCTGTTGGTACAGGTGAAGTTGCTGCTTTATCTCATTGCAACAGTCAGTTTTGGTCGGGTGAAGGGAGGGGAGGGAGAGGCATGGCTACCAATTTTGTAGTTAATCAAACACTGACTTGAATAAACAGCACCTAATAAACGGACAAACTATCGTCTATAGTCAATTTCATGTAAGCCTGCGATCCCTGCAGTCCAGCACATGCTAATACCTCAGGTGGAATACGTATTATTCCTAGTTAGATACATCAATCACAATTTTGCAGAATTGTTCACGCTTCGACAGCTACGGAAGATTCATAATTTCCAGCCACAAGCAACGCCTTCTCTATTCATCTCAGTGGTTGTTCTTGTCGCCTTCATTTTCCGTCCGAGGATTTTTTTTCTTCCCTCTTCTCTCTTTCCTGTTGTGCATGATGTTAAATGGAACAAAACAAGAACTGTATTGGAGTTAGGCATTGAAAGGGTTTTTTCTGAACAACAAACACTTAGTGTGAATAATCTGTTAACATTGGGCTAGCTTACCACAAGGGACGTTTTTAACTATCTCAATGACTCCTAGTCAATGACTGGTAAAAGCTAAGAATGTCTCGAATAAGTAACGTAGCGGGTTACGGATATTTCATTTATTAGGGCATGGGGGAGGGGGATTTGGCGAAGACAAGACAAAACAATCATTTTATTAACCCCTTATACACTTATTAAACCCCTCCTCCCCCATTGCTAGTTTAAGGGTTAACCCGCCTGCGCAATACTGCCACCCCCTCTATGCCCAACTAAACAAAAGCTCCTTACGACAACCAGACTGTATATTTATACTTAGAGGTAGATTATGGATGTCTCCTATTCATACTTTAAACCATCTTAATTCTTTCAAAGCACCTATTAAGACTCAGTATTTTAAACTAACTATTTTTAGTAATAATTACGTTTTACTTTAATTCCTTGGTTATGCTATTTTTTAAAAGTTATTTAGTAATTCTATGCTACCAAAAATGGTGTAATCTAAATTTTTCTGTCCAAATTACTTTGGACTACTTATGTATCAAACTCCCTAACCTTTCCTGCTTGCGCTAATGATGTCCCCTGTCGAAGTAGATCGATCGCTTCTTTCAGCTCCACGACTGTCTCAGTAAGGCTTTCCAATTTTTTCTCAAGTTTTGCTTCACTTTCCTCAGCAATCGTCTCTGCCCGGTTAGACTCGTTTACTTCAAAGAAATGTCTTCGTATCAAGTTTTTAAACACTTCTTTTCTCTAAGTAAAACAAGGGTATGGAGAACATAAATTAGTTCTTTAGAAAATAATCACATTTTGAGCTGGGAGATAACATAGCAGTTATTTTACAATGCAATAGTCTAGTCGCGAGATCGCCTGGAAATAAGATCGATTAACAAACAGTTCCTTCAAAACCCACCATTAAGCTCATATAAACCGTTTCAATGCTCTCAGAAAACAAGAACTCGCTTTAGGAATTTGAATTATTAACACATTGTACAGCTGGTACTAATAAAAACACGATGAAAATAACTTGCATTGAAATTTTGTAGATCTTAAGGTTGCCGAAGTCGTACGCATGATCAGTCACCTGATTTGGAGTGAGTGATACATTGGGGAGGGTTGGGGTTTAGGCGGATAATTGGTGCATGTGGGTGACGCAGCAGGGTGGGTAGGGGAGTTTTTGTTTGGGTTCTGCAGTGGGTTTGGGAAGGGTAGTGATTAATTTGAGTGATCACCGTCGGGGTAAAGTGGGGAAGTGATTGATTAGTGTAAGTGGTATGTCCCGGGTAGGGAAG
>JAOBYH010042226.1:0-12188 GCA_025403525.1 Umimayanthus kanabou | reverse complement strand
CCACTGCTCCGCGGTCCCTGATTTGTAATAACTATCCTGTTAAAATTTTAAGAAGTAGTAGGATAAATAGTGAAACAAAGAAAGCTAACGCACGTATCATGCAGTATAAATATGATCTTAACCACTTTCTCAGTTTTAAAATACTTTTGTTAAAAATTGGTTTTTCAGTTTCGTGTAACACGAATGCATAGTATTTGGGCGGTTTGAATTGAGTTCTGACATATGGTAATCTTTTAAGTTTTGAATTTGTGCGTCATTCACTGTCCAACTATCTGTTCAGCCGGCCCGGAAGCTCCGGTCTGGTCTGTGTCGGCCATGATCGGACCAACTTTGTAGAAAATCTATTTTTATAATAAGGATAATTTTTTTCAAAAAACATAGAAAAGTTTCTTGTATCATACAACGAACTGAGTTATGCAATACGGTCGATGTTTTGCCCTACAATGTAACAAAAACGATGATGTATCGCGTTTTAGAGGTGTTGCATTTTCAAAAGTTTGATGTTAACTAGCACCTCTGGTGCTGGCAATCTCCCACTTCACTGAACCAACTTTCACGTGCTTCCTGCGTGAGTAAGCGTACCCTGCAAAACCTTTTTTAGTGAATTTGTACAAGCCGACGGCTAATAACTAGTGTTTTACGTTATTGCCAAAATTCTGTTGTTTTGCCAGACGAAACAACAAAATAAACACCGCTACAAATTCCCGGATGATTAAATTTGAATTGTCTACCGAATGGGGCTGACTGTTGTAAATGCGTCCGCATGTTTAATGTGCTCAATGACTGCATCTGAAGCGTAAGTTGGTCCAAGAGTTTAGCACATGGGATGCAGTTCACAAACCATAAAGAGCTAAGGAATCGATAAAGGCAGCCTTGTAAGTATGCGTATGTACTTGTTAAATTTTCATCTCTTTATGAACAGATGTGCGTGATGAGTTTGCCCTTTATTTAACAATCGGTGGCGGTTTGCCGTCATGACGGTTCTTTTATAGTTTCACTGTTTCGTCGGGTCGTAAACGTGCTGAAAGTGTTGATCAAGTGGATGCTTGTCGAATAACAAGGAATACATTTTTGGGAAATTTGTGAGAAGCTATTGTTCGGGTGGCATCCTTAAAATTACCTTGCAAATATAGATGACTTAGCCATTTCACTATATGGTAGCAGTTCAACTCGTTAATTCAATTCACCGCGCTTAAGGCAATGGTTTTCTTGTGGATAATACGAAGTGTTCTGTTTTAAAAATAATGTAATCTTGCGGTCGAGTCTTCTTCCAGGCCTTTTTGCAGTTATATTTTCTTACCGCAATTCATTACCTTGTCTTTACGTTGAACTTTCTCCAAAACAATTCTAAAAGAAGTTTCGTATTTCCATTAAAAACAAATCATTCTATTTCAATTAAGGTTTTCCTTAATTTAGTAGTTCAGTTCAATCGCTTCCAGAATAACAGACCTACACTCTGTTTGAGCACAAGAAACCGGTTTATCGCAAGCATCAACTGAATCCTATTACTCACGCTTTGCATATTGTTCAAGTGGGGCTTTATTTACAAATTTCAAGCGTTCTTCGCAAATCCTTATAAAATGGCGCGGTTGGTGGTAAGAAATATTGATTAGGTTTGTGTTAACGATCAAACTTAAAACTACGGCTTATTTTTATCAGCAATGTTCTTCATTAAAAATACGATTAGAGTATGCAAATCACTTGCAATATTTCTCAACAGAACGACATTTTTAGCATGACAAACTTTTGAATGACACTTGTCTAGAAAAATATAACAATTTGAATGAAATATACAGTGTTCAAAAACAATTTCTTGTCAAAGATTACAAATATTTAAATCTTCTAAACGATTCAAACCACGACAAAAAGAAACTAACCGAAACGTCCAACAGAGAGAGGGAGAAATCGAGCCAAACTTAGGAAAATGTTTGCCTAACCGCACTGTAGTTTATGGCACTGTTTCGTTAATCGATACTGTGCAGTTGATAATTGAATGTTATAAATGAACGTAGGTATTTCAAAGTTTTCAAAAAATATATCAACAACTTTGCTTACAAACTTCAGAATTTTACGCAATCTTTGGCTGCAAAGTTTCCTATTTCGCTTTTTGCTTTTTTCGTTTTAACAATAAGTTGTGCAACTTTTTTCCGACTTTTATTTGTGGTTCGTGCTGTTTTATAAAGATCCCTTTCCACCCCCCCCCCCCCCACGAAATTGAATGGCCAGCCCCGAGGTTATTCCGGTAAAGTTGTTGCAGGTGTAACGAGTTGAAGCCAAAAAGAGCAACGCACAACACGTTTTTGAGATTGAGCTCTTTCTACACGCTGCTTTCGCTATTTCTAATCATAGTTAAACCCAATACACCGAACTAATTTTGAATCGTGGATACGATGGAAGGACATCGCTGTTTTGAACTTTCAAGGGAATCGACTGAAAATGTTCAGCATTTGGAATTTAACATTGCCCAAGTTGCGAAACAATGTTAACATTTAATACAGTAGTGATAAAGTAGAACTAGGTTTAACTTTACCTGGATTTAGTTTTTGATGTCCAGTGTGATAAAAACGGATCACCCGGCCATCAATACCGACTCTGAATATTCAACGACAGATTAAGATACACAGGGTTAATTTAGCCGCCAAAGGAAGTTGCATGCCCCATTTTCTCTGTTTTGCCCCTTAGGGCTTGCTTAATAATTTTTTTTGGCTTTTTGACTAGAAGCGTTATTGGGGGGAGAGGGTAAGTATTAGTTTCCTTTCCAAGACTGACTGTGAAATTCTTGACCTTAGTTCTCTTTCTTTAGCATTTGATAATGCTTTTGTGCTAGTTTGTGAAACCAAAACAGTTACTATGTGACCACTATTAAAATCAGTCCTTGTGTTTTTCTTCGAACCAAAACCGTACTTTTTCATACCAGAACCTTACTTTTTCATACGTTTTTATGTTTTTTTGGAAACAAAATCTTACATTTTCATACCTAATTTGCCCCTCTTTTCTTGGAATCAAAAACCGTACTCTTTCACATCTAATGTCTTTTCTCTTTTCCCAGAACCAAATATTTCACTGTTTCGTATGTGTTTCAGTTGCTTAGAACCAAAACGCTTGATATCTACAAACGAAGTCAGAGATAAGACATATTTAAATCCTTGGTAATATATCAATCACTGAGTTAACTCCGGGGAAATGTTTTGCAGTACGAGATAGCGAGATAATTGATCTTAGGAATAGGATAGCCTACTGTGATATAGGTGATGTCGTTACATTTCTGCTTCATTTTCCTTTTCCTCATATTTAATCCTTGGTGCCAAACAGTTGAATTATAAATTTCATAAAAGATATAATGGTAAAAGTTAAAGACAGAAACGTGATCCCAGACCTTTGTCTCAACAACATCAAAGATAAACAAAGCGTATTCCTCTAATCTACCATCGGAAGACCTTTTACTGGAACTGTTTCAATTTACCAGCAGCTTATATCAATATGATTTACCTCGATCACGTTCTATACACTTTTTTTTTAACAAGAACGTCTAATTTTTGGGCTGAGGCTAAATCTGCTAAATGTTCTTAATTAGTTTGAGGATTTCAGCCTCAAATGTTCTTAAAACGTTCTTAAACATAACTGTTAGTATTGGGTGTGCATTTGTAATGTTATTTTCCATTCGCACAAACTAACCGGAAGCATACATACGCAATTAACCACTATACCCTGGCCGGCAAGAAAGCAATATAATAGGTAAAAAAGAAAGTCAGTGTACGTGCACTACAGTATAGGTGATGTTAGACTGACGCACATTAGCCGAGAAACAAATTATTTCCATGATTTTGTGCAGTATCCAAAATAAAAGTTCTTCGCTTTTCCTCAGCCTTGGGTATGTTCTTATCATGTTCTTAAACTTTGGACATTTTTTCGCCTCACGTTGTTATAAAAAAGGTTCTTATAAAAAAGAGTGTATTTCAAAGACAACTGTTTAAGGGTTTGAAGTGAATATCCATCTTAAGTTTATTTTGCCTCACTGACACGCGCCGTCTCGTGAAATTCCGAAGTAAAACCATTATTTCAATTTATCAGAAGTAAACTAGTCAAGAGGTACTTCCTTTGAGAGTATAAAAAATAAACCTTCTCTGTTACTTCTCTAACCGGAACGGAAGTCGCTTTTTCTGCTTTTTCAACCTCTTTCTTATTTGAAAGTATGCTAAAGATTTTGCATATAATTTTTTTTGCATATATTTACTGCATTCAGGCATGTAAAACGCGTCCTGAAAATTAATTTTAGCACTTAGTATTTCTGTATCTATGGTTACTTCTAACAATAACAAGCGTGTACTTCTTTTTCTCTGTTTTGTTTATCTTCTCCTGTCATATTTTTAATCAAGAAATGTCACGATGTTAGATTGCCATAAAACGGCCGGGGAGTTTATGCAAAACCTCGACATGTGCCACTAACTAGCTAATGGACAATATCCTGCCAGTACGTACTCTATTTGAGACTTCCTGTTACTTCTTGGAATCATAATATCGCTGAAAATATGAGCTGATCAGTGAATATTATTCCCTGATGAAAACAACACAACACTGACTTTCACTCACACATTGACACTAATGACATCCTTAATTATTCTTCCCATTTCCCTTTACTCACAAAGTAGTCTCGATTGACTAGTGTCAGACAGTAATGGATGTTTAATTTCGCGGTATATTGGCACATTTCATTCTCACACCATTTGATAGTTGTTCCCTTCGCTCATCTGCATATTTCTGGAGCCAGCACAGCATGGTTATTTTGAAAGCAAAACACATCAATTTGTGAAGGCGGAAGGATGTAGTCGATAAAATAATGTAATTTTTCTTGCTACTGCTGCGACATTTTGCTTTGGAGGATAAAAGGAATGGAAAACAGAATACACGCGTTCAATTGTACATTAGACAAGCGAAACTTTAAATACTAAAAACCTGTCTTTTAAGGAGCTGATTTGAATCGCAACTCTTGGAAATTGTCTAATTCTAAGGTTAGACAACAAAAGACTAATGCTTAATGGATGAAAGCATTTTGAGAGCCATCTGGTGAGCAACGCTGTGACGTTATTGACATCAGACAGGAGTTTTGCATTTGGCCGCTGGTTTAATTGATGGAGCTGCTGCAAACAGTCGGCTGATATCGATTTCATTTTCTTACTTACTGTAAAATCGATGCGAAGTTTTATCAGCACGAGTTCGGAGAGACAAAGCCGCTTTTAACACGGGTAGAATCACTTGAAGAGGTAGGACATATTATTTTTCTAAATGGTATGTGTATTCTGTTCATATCATTATGTCAGCGAGAACAGTTAAGACAGTTGGCGTTTTATATTATACGGACGTTTGTGAAGTTTGACAAGCAAGTGCGCGCTCAGAACACTTCCGTGAAACTTCCGTGTACAAACGGAACAACAGTGAACAGTTGAATTTTGTAATACTATTAGTTTTTCTCTTTCTTTCAGGTTGCGCTACAAGAATGCCTCATTCTAAAGGTAAAAGGCGCTCAGCTAATCGAGTTGTCATCAATGTGGGAGGACAAAGGCATGAAACGTTTGTAAGCACCCTCAGAACTATTCCTGATACACGGCTGTCATACCTCAGCGAGCACCATACAAGCCTTACAAAGGTAGCCGAGTACGACTCGACAAAAAGCGAGTATTTTTTCGACCGTCACCCTGGAGTCTTCGCTCAAATTCTCAATTACTACCGCACAGGAAGGCTTCACTGTCCTAGTGACGTTTGCGGACCACTGTTTGAGGGGGAATTAGAATTTTGGGGAATCGATGAAGAGCAGGTATGAACGTTCTGCAGTTGTTTTCTTTAGTGATTAAAAGGGATTAACGTTCTATTCTCAATAATGTACCTGTATGTTTGGGTAATTTTAGTCTAATACTGTATCTCACTGTAAACACTTCTTATTCAAGTGTTTTCATCCTAAAACAAAGTTTTTCAGATAAAATTTTCCGTCAATGTCCTTCTCATTAATGAAAGGGGAGCAAAGTAGTTTCAAACGATCATTTGTTTTTGCATCTGAACCGATCGTTACATAGACACTTTTAATAAACTAAATGAACTTGTGCAAGCGAAAAAACTTCGTACAGTGTTGCAAAACTTTCTTTCTTGTTGACGGCATCTTTTCCTTCTGAATGAATCGTGAGACGATTTAGGCAGGTTACCTAGTAGACATATTTACCTTATGTATTGGATAAGAACTTGAATTAAACCGACAACTGTCAGAAAAAGCAAAAATCTTGTTGAACTCTGTCGCCTATCGAACTGGTGTTCAAATTTAAAAAAAAGGCAGCTTTTAATGTCGTATTGAAACCGGATTTTAGTCGTTGTGAGAACATTAATATTTTATGACACTTGATTATTTTGCAACATGCTATTCTAAGATGCTATCAAAATGCGATTTTCAGCGTGTTTATTTCTTAGAAATATTTAAATATTTGCAGTTTTTAATATTGTTAATCACTACCTATATCCTCCGATCGTTATCCCTGCGTTCTTATCACGAGAAATTAAAACTAAAGTTTTTTCGTTGTTTCCTCGTTTAATATACAAAGCTAAACTAATAATAGAAGCTTTTAATTTTCTGAGAGGTGAATTGGCCAGGCGTGCTCAGCTGTTTGACGAGCTTATAATCTCATAATTCAGTGCATACTTCAAGACACTTAGGTGTGATTCGAATCTGCAAATGTTTTGGTTTAAATTTCCTGTTTTTGTCTTGCACGATTCTGTTGTATTAGATTAAGAAACTATCTTTTCAAATCAACAAAGGAAAGCAAGGACCATTATAAATTCACCTTATTTTAAACCTACGAACGCAACAGAGCTTTGAAATCGCTCATTTTGTGTACCACGCACAATCAAAACTCGTTCAACCCAAAATATATCTATTTCGTAAAATAATCTACAGACAATAGACGCAATATAACGTCAGTAGATTATAGTCAATTTTGTGTTTTCCTCTTGACAACAAATAAAATCATCCTTTTAAATTTAGTCTCTGTAGTTTTTTTAAATTATAAACGGCAAAATACAAAAGCGAAATAGGCGCTTTCCGCAGCAGGCAAAAAGAGACATCGATATATGTTTTCTTCTGGTTCATTAATATTGTCAAATCCTCACCTGGAAGAATAAACTAGAGTTGCACAGAGAAGTTCATTTACTATAAAGAACATTCAATTTAATGAACACCCTTTTTATTCATCTATATTTTTGCTGATTACTTTAGCCGACTACAAAGCAATTGAAGTTTTAAAATCGAGCCACATCCTTGCGCGAAAGTCTCTTGCTTGTAAATAACACCCTCATATTCAGTCAATAAATGAAAAAGTGTAATCACTTACTCTGTTTAGAACTGCTGCAGTCAACAAACTAACATGCTTTAATAATGTTCGTCAAACAAAACGTTGTATTCGTCATTTAACTTCGATCTTACGACGGATTGGATATCCAATGACGCAGATTTGCGACAATCGTCCGGAGTTATACTGCTATCTGCAGTGCTTGACTGAAAGCAGTGGAAACAACAACTCTGGACTGGAAAACAACAGGACATGATATCCATTTCTTATCGCTTTAAATTTTTATATGTTGTTTCAGCAAAATAGAACGGCTAAATATCGCTTGACAGTGACGGTAGAATATGAAGAGAACCAAGATTTTGCTAATTCGGTGAAGATCTCAATGCGTACGCTATATGTTAATGAATGTGAGAACATTCGCTGCTCAAAAGGAGTTACTTCCATGGCTGAAATACAGAGTGCTCCGATACAATGGCTTTGGTGCTTGGATAGTTATTCAATCCAGTTTTCTCATGAGTACGGTCTGTTAACTGCTATTGTTCGCAAAAACGTTTTGGAAATCTGATGTCCGGATTTTGAACACGACAGCCGCAACGGTTTATTAATTTTTCTGATGCCACATTCTGCCAGAAAAACCGCATTGAACTGCGATCTTACAAAGGAGTCTGAGCCAAGGACGATTTACATGCGTCAAACTTTTCAAGCACCGATTCCAAGACACAGTTCAAAATACTTTTAAAAAACAATATCGAAGCTAAAAAAATTAACTTGCGATATGGAAATGAATAAACCAATAAGTCACAATTACATCCTGCAGCCTTTCCGTTTTACTGCGGAGAAACTATATAGAGATAATAATTATTTAGTTATTCAGAGACTTTCGAACCGTTCTTTTTTTTGGTTATTCCAAGATGTTTGTACTAGCGTTTTACTGATTTTTTCTTCTTCAGTTTTTTCGTTATTTAAACTGGCGCTTACTGCAAATTAATAGATTTAATAGTTAATAGATTTAAAAGTTGTACTCTTCAAGAACCTAGTCTCGTTTTATCTATTTTTAAGATAAGCCAATGGAAAGATTTATGGAACCATTCTAAAATCGACAGAATCTAATTTGATGTTCGAAGTAGCATGCAAGACTAAATCAGATTAAAAGAAATGACGCTAGTTTTTGGATTATTTCCAAAACATAAATATTGATTTCGTTTCAAAAAAGATTCGTAACATAAAACAAAAAAAGTAAGAGTTACAAACATACACTTTAAATTTAACCAAAAAATCAGGCTGAAAGATCTGCAGAAATTTTTAAAAAGTAAGTGTGTTTCTTAAAAACAAAAACAAACATATAATTTTGCTTTCTGAGAGTACCGAGTTCAACATCTATAATTTATTTTCTGTTGTACTAATTCCGATTCCAATGTTGGACTACCCGTAAACAATTTGGCTTCAATAAGTGAAAATGACTTGGAATTATAGAAAAAGCTGTCCGTTTTTTCACCTGCTGCGTTTAATGGCAAAAGAGGAAATTTATGTTAAGACGTCAATGACAATCCTGGTCCGTCTGCGTAAGTTTACATTCAAGTTTTCTCGTATAAATATATGATTATCCTGTTTATAGTGGTTTTGGCTACGTGACGGGAAACACAGTTGTGTAGTGTAAGATTTGTTTTAGCTCGTGTGAATTTTCAGCAGCATTGCTATTAATCCAAGACTGGGAGATTTGAAGATGCGACAAGAGATGGCGAAGAAAGACAAACCATTACGATCACATAATTATATTATAGAATTAAGTTAGTTAGTCCATTAGTTAAGTTAGTTTGTTAGTTAATTAAGTAGCTAGTTAGTTTAGCTACTCAGTTTTCTGTTCAAAGTTTTTCTATCATTATACTTTATAAAGTTTTGAAATTTTAGCCAGCTTACTTTTTACATTTTTATGAGGTAATGAGCATTGAGAATTCACTTTTAAATGCGCAAATGAGCATTAAAAATTCAGTTTTAAATGCACATTTTAAGAAATTGAGTTATCATTATTCATGATTA
This sequence comes from Umimayanthus kanabou, assembly GCA_025403525.1. Taxonomy (NCBI): domain Eukaryota; kingdom Metazoa; phylum Cnidaria; class Anthozoa; order Zoantharia; family Parazoanthidae; genus Umimayanthus; species Umimayanthus kanabou. Next base: position 2,823 of record JAOBYH010042226.1, on the reverse strand, counting down.
TATCAAGCTAATCAATGTTTTGCTGGTGAATTTAGTGGCTCACGCAATTATGAAAACGAAAAAGTGCACGCTCTGCTGTAATAGTACTATTAATATTAACACTTGTACTTACAGCACAACATTGAACAAGCTAGTACAAATACCGAGTTTAATATTTTGGCATTGTTAGCCGGCTGCTCAAAAAATGAAAATTACTTGTCGTATCGAGAGGTGAAATACAATAAAATAACTGGAGTTCTAACCAACTCACACTGTCCGTTCTAACGAGGGGGTTTCTTCTAAGTTGCCAACCACGTGATTTATATGGGAGGGGGTTATCATGTCGGTACAAGATTTTCTAATTTTGTTGGAATTGTGCAAGAATTTAATTTCCTCAAAATACAAGGGCTTTAAGTTGGAACTTGGCACTGTAAGAATTATTCTTCTTCACCCGTTCATTTACAAGATATCTATTTTAAAATCACCTAAAAGCCGAAGACCATGCGCAAATATTAGAATCTCCACAAAGCGTCCTGAGACTTGCAGTTTACTAAACCTCTTTTTTAAAAAGGATTGATGCATTTACCGATTGCCGGTCAGAAGTTTTTGTGGTGTAAATACTGGCTCCTAAACGGGAGAGCACTTTGTGATGCATTTCATCAGTAGACTGTACAGCGCCTGCCAATTAAAAGTTATTTAATTCAATTCATCAAACTACAACATTCTCAAGTACTAGGAAAGAAAGGTCATCTTGTGTGCGTTTGGTAATCAGATTCGTAAGTTAGAACAAAATTCTATTTCACCAGTACGGCAGTAGATTGTTGCTGAATGTTACTGAAAACCTTCACTTTCAGTAAAAAAGATTAATGAAAATAAGTAAGATAAGATAAGATAAGATAAGATAAGCAAAAACAATCAGTATAAAAAAACATAAATTAATTAAACGAATACAAAATAATTAAATAAAAATAAAATATGACCCTAAATTATATCGATCTCGTGTGAAGTTAATAGCGCTGCGAGAGTTTGAACACGACGCCATCTTGACTGGCCTCCATCTCACGTATGATCAGTTTTTTCTCAAGATCACAAATGCAAACCAATTAGGACACAGGCAAATATTCTCTTTCATGTATCTGTATCCGTTGACAAGTATTAACCGTGTAGAGCCACTTTAAACCGGTTGGTGAAAGAAAACACCTGATTGGTCATTTTGTTTCTGTTGATCTTCTATATATATGTTGACATCTTATGACCCTTCTTTATTTATATCTCGTGAAATCTTATATCTCTTTATATCTCTTGAAATCTTATATCTCTTGACATTACATATCTCTTGACATTTTGTAATGGTGTTGTATTTCCCCAATTTTGGGAGATTTCATATTGAGATTGTCATTGTCATTTTAACTTGAATTAGATCGTCATTGTGCATCTTTTTAAGGGTGGTCAGTTCCAAGTGTTTTGTTCCACTTGATCAATCTGCGGCGATGACGAAGGAACAAAAAATCTCCATCAAATTCAAAATTTTAGTAACTAAAATTTAGAAGGACGAACAAGTGCGAATTAAACCACTTGTTCGTGATCGCGCATCCTTCCAAAGCGGAAACGGTGACGCCTCAGTAAGCGGCCTTTAACCACCTACGCGTATGCATAATAATAAAATAACGCATAAGATGCACCCTAGAGGCAGTAAGCCACTGTTTCACGGTAGTGCTTCAATTACAGTCAGGGAGGACCGATTGATGGAGTCGGTCTGTCTAGCTTGACTTGATAATTCACCGACGTCACTGTTAAATTACTCCATTGCGAGTACTCAGTGTTGTGGAAGTGAGTCCTAATGAAGACATGTTGTGCTGGTGGAATTCATCTAAAACTGATTAGGTAGATATTAAAGCTAGCATGTGAGACTGGGTGGCGATGCGACGCTCTAGACATCTGCACGTTCTTATAATTAACAAACGTTTTGCCCACAAATCGGAGTAAATAAATTGGCAAACGATACCATACATACAAAGCTTGCTGAAATAAGCCGAAATCGGGCGAAGGAAACAGGAACTGAAAAGATAATTCAGTTGCGGACGATAAGATTTTCTGAAAACGTAAACATTGTCGTAAACTTCAGAAGGACATACAAAACAGCTTTAACTCATTAATAGTTAACCACAGTTCTTAAGTTTTGCAACTATTGTCAACTTATCATCATTTTATAATTACCTATACATCATGCATCAAATCTTTACCCTCCCTTTTCCCCTCGTCAGTTTCAAAAAAATCTACAAAGTGGAACATTTTTTCATGCACTTGTATTGTATTGTGTTTGTTCCTGTGACAGAGAATTTTTAAATTCATAAGTATACGTTTTGAGTCTAAAAAATGTTGCTGTTGTTTGGTGTCGAAATGAGATTCGTAGTGTCATCCTGAAAACAGACTGCAATGTCTATTGATAACTCTTCGCAAGCGCAGGATTTCACCAACTATTAAAAACTTCTTGGCTAAAAATACACCAAATTAACCCTTTCTGTTCGATCTGTTGTTTTAACACGATATGACTTAAGCTGTCCCTATTTTACCATCAAATAATAAGTTGTATTGTCTCGGTTTGAAAAGGAATAAGGAACTGTCATATCGTTTCATACCGTATTTCATCTATTTGCTATTTAATAGATGTTTTATATAGAAATTTAATGAGAATGGAAAATATGCAAATACGTAAAAGGAACAATAACGCAGCTGAAATTTGTCAGACATATCGCCAATCATTAGCTTTAGAAGAAGAAGAAGAAGAAGAAGAAGAAGAAGAAGAAGAAGAAGAAGAAGAAGAAGAAGAAGAAGAAGAAGAAG
>JAOBYH010042225.1:0-19915 GCA_025403525.1 Umimayanthus kanabou | reverse complement strand
TTGCCCAAAAATTAAGAACAAGCTAAGAACAATTGAGGCTCGGCTTCAGATGCAAATGTAACTGCAAGTTTTTATTGGAAAACGATTACATGTGGCGTTTCACTGCAGGTCTTTCTGCAGGTAGAAACAGTGAGTGAGCAGAGAAGAAAATCAAAACAGTGCCGCACATGTTTTATGACAGGCCGAAGTGTACAATTGACATGATGGAAGCAAGAACAATTTAAGAACAATTGAGGCTCAAATCGTGCCAAAACTTAAGAAAATTTACTGGTTCTTATTTTAAAAAAAAGCGTGTACTGTTACAATTTGAATTACTGTCTGTTGCAATACAATCTTTTTTATAAGAACGTCTAACTTTTGGGTTGAAGCTGAATATTCTTTGAGGATTTCAGCCTCAAAATAATTAATGTTCTTAAAACGTTATTAAACATAATTCTTAGTATTGGGTGTACATTTTTTTCCATTCGCACAAATCAACAATATCAACAATAAATACGCTTTATTAATTAGCCGTTACCATGGCCGGCAAGAAAGTTAAACCTGCAACAAAGAATAACAAATATGAACGATTTAAAACAAAGTTATACATGTACAGCACTATAGGTAATGTTGCAATGACGAACATTAGCCAAGAAACAAATTAGTTCCATCATTTTGTGCAGTATCCAAAATAAAAGTTCTTCGCCTTTCCTCTGCCTCAGGTATGTGCCTAGCATGTTCTTAAATTTTGAGCGTTTTTCAGCCTCACTTTCTTATAAAAAAGGTTCTTATAAAAAGGAAAGAGTGTATGGCAATGGCAAATTGGGAACATGCTTGAGGTGCACTGATTTGTAGGTCTGCTCATTGTAGAACAAGAGAAAAATCGCTCCAACCTAGAATTAAACAAGCACCTTTGCTTACCCGTGTCCTTGAGGGTTAATGAAATACAAACAGCAATGAACTCTGTTGTCGACAATATGCCTTCTGTTGAGGCCAGACTCATCTCTCAGATAAGCTTCAAACTGTCTGTCAATGTATTCAATTATTGGCTGCCAGCTGTCAAAGAAATTGTGCACAATCCATTTGACTTAGTATATCGAATTTGTAAATTCTACTGTTAAAAACATGTGCTAAATTATATAAACTTGTTTTGTGTTCCCCTTTAATTTGCTAGAATATGTATCAATTTCAATCATTTCAATTAATATTTATATATGACTGCCAATCCCATGGTTTTCTGCTACTGGTCAATGTCACTGCTGCAGGGTTCCAGATTAGCTCATAGATTAGTATAAACAATTCGACTAATAATTTTAATATAACTTTAGCTTTTACTCTGAGCCCACCCTCATTTGTAAACAATAATTATTATACATTACAAAGATTAGTATAAACAGTTTTAATATTTTTAAAATAACCCAGTTAGTTTTTATCTATATACTCTGATTTTCCTATCCAATATTACTGTATATTGTAAAGCTTTAGCATATTTTACTCTTTAAGACTGTAGCCGGTCTTTTTGCTTAGTAAACCACTTATCTATCTATCTAGTAGCAGTCTGTGAACTTATTTAATATACTTGCATTGTTTGAAATTCCAGCCCTCTAATTACATGTATATCAGATTGTAGCAGGGTTTTGGAGAGGGCATATTAAATATTAAAGATATCACTAATACAGTATACACAGTCATACCAATCAGTGTTGTTCACAGCATCTCCAAAGCCAGGTGTGTCCACAACGGTCAGCCGGAGCCGAACACCTTTCTCTTCAATTTCTACAGTATTGGTCTCAAGATGAACGGTTTGGTGGATGCGATCTAGTAAAGAAGCATTTTTTAAGTTCCATGAAGTCTTAGTTATGACAAGAATTAAGGAATTTGCATCAACATTAATCAAAATAATTATAGTGAACATGGTACATGTACTACAATATAGAGCCAGGAGAAGATGCTAGATAAAAGAGGCTAAGGGACCATTTGCTATTTATGCCCAGGAGGGGGTTGTCGGCTTTGGAAACAAATTCTGCATGAACCCCCTTCTTGCTATTGAAAATACATACAGTATCTATCAACAAATTCCCTTGACTACCCTTCTCGCCACTAAAAATTTTAGGACCACCCTTTTATTCCCGACATCCCTAGCCTCTGGCATAAATAATGAATGGTCCCTAATTATCAGAAAAATAATGAAATGAGAAGGCAGATGAAATATATATTGAGTGATCTTAATATTTAAAGGGGAACAAAATCTAAAATTTCAAGGAATTTTAATGAGATCAATTAAACAACAGAGGTCAGGAGTGAAGTTTTAAAGACCAGTTTAAAAAGAAAAAGCATCAAATGTCATGATATCATATGAAAGTAAAAAATCAAATGAAACAAAAGCAAAAAAATATTAAGCAAAACGTTGCAAATGGAGGGTAGATCAGGGGAGGGATTAGCCGTGGGTGTTAGGTCAGGGGTTCTAAGGATCTGGGGGAAGGGAAGGGAAAAAGTCTGCCACAATGAGGTAGTATTAAGGGTTTCCAATGACCAAGGCAAAGTTAGGGCAGGTTAGGGATCGGATGGTTGATCAGAATTCTGCAGATCAGGAGGAACAGCAGGTCAGGAATTCTACCTAGGATTAGGGGGAATGTTGTTCAAGGGTTCTAGTGATTATATATAATTACAGATACCGGTAATGAGAAAAAAGAAAGCAAAATATCAAGAGTACAAATGCGATTGGAAAGACTGAGTAGACATGTTGCACATGTTTTGAAATTTTTATTGTACAGAACATTTTTAACCCAAGCCCAGGGTTTTTAATATTTTGAAATAAATTTTTACCAATGAATTGTAATAACTTTTATTAATACTTTTATATTGAAATCTATTACTGGTAATGTTTTTAGTTTTTAATAAAGTTCCCATAAATGTCAAGCTTTTTTAAAATTCTATAAAACATCTTGAATCAATATATCTCCCACGGGCCCCACTCACATATTTTAATTACGGGGGTGGGGAGTGGGTGGTTCCAAAGGATTTTTTTTCAGTCTGAAATTTCGGCCAAAGGGATTTTTTTGGGTCTATGAAAGATGCGAATTAGATTTTTTTGGGTCGTGAAAAAAACACAGGGATTTTTTTGGGTATTGTCTTTTTCATCAGCTCTAATCAACAATAATATAAGCACAATTTACTGCTGGTCTGGGATTTTTGGGGTGTACTAAAAAAAGTAGGGATTTTTTTGGGTAGACAAATTCTGAAGTTGGGAATTTTTTGGATATAAAATATGAACTTCTGTCGGACTCCCCTGTCATTAAAATATCTGAGTGGGGCCCCTGGGATATAATATTATCTACTTCTTACCAACTGCTTTTGGAATGGAGGTGTCATCATAAAGGTCTGTTAAGAACAAACTATCCACAAGAGTAGACTTGCCGAGCCCAGACTCACCTAAGAAATGCATCAGTATTCACTTTAGACTAATACATTATTCATAAAATAAATTGCATACATCTACATATTTAAGTTATATGGTCATATGAATGGGATGCTTTGATTATATGAATGGAATGCTGTGATTATAAGAATGGGATGCCGTGGTTGTATGAATGGGATGCAGTGGTTGTATGAATGGGATGCTGTGATTATACGAATGGAATGCTGTGATTATAAGAATGGGATGCCGTGGTGAATGAATGGGATGCCGTGGTTGTATGAATGGGATGCTGTGATTGTACGAATGGGATGCTGACTGTATGAATGGAATGCTGTGGTTGTATAAATGGGATGCCATGATTGTATGAATGGAATGCTGTGGTTGTATAAATGGGATGCCATGATTGTATGAATGGGACGCTGTGGTTGTATGAATAGTGAGGATGCTGTGATTATATCATGAATGGGATGCCTTTATAGCATGTAATAGTATAAATAAGCAACCCAGATTTGTGATAAGGAATTTTTAGACTGAAGTGTTATTCCATTTATTTATAATATTTTATTAGTGGTCGTTTCTTTCAGAGGGCCATTACCAGTAATACTGCGGTATGTTTATCAGTAGTGTTAAAAGGAAACTTTAGAAACAACAGTTGATGTTCTACATACCAACAACCATAAGTGTGAACTCAAAACCTTTCTTCACTGACTTTCGATGAACTTGATTTGGTAAATTGGCAAATCCCACATATCCAGGCTCCTAATTGATATATTAAGTAAATATAACTTTAACATAATTGATTTTGAAAGTGATTTCCATATTTGTTAAAGATTCTCTGTCTGCATAAATTTTTTCAATAGCTTTTAAATCAAGCTGAGTATTCTAACAAATGGATATAAATTTACTTAAATTTGACAAAAATCAAAATAATAAATATACAAGCTTCACTCCATTATTCACCATTTTCTTGTGACGGATTGGAGTTACAAGATGTGTCTGTCTAATAGCCTTCTCTGCTGACACACTTTTAAAATTATTATATTAAGCAGGTTGAGGGGGGGGGAGTAGTGGGAGCTAGCTACCAACAGAACATGAAGAACAAAGTAAGCATTAAGGGAAATAGGAGTTTTCCCCATCTCTATCCCCGTTCCCTTGGAACTCAGTTTACTTGCAAACAACTCATTTTCTTCTCACTAGCATCCCCTTCTTTTCCTCCCTATCTCCAATCTCGATCCCAGAGCTTCTCCCACCCATAACTGAACCAGCTCATCAGGCTGTCTATCTGAACAAAGTATTCAACAAAGTTTTGATACATTAAAACCCCAGGGGGAGGGGGGGGCTCCCAAATAAATATGATGGGGATGATCGTCGAAATTGTTGAAAAACACCCCTAAAAGTTACCAATATGGGTGTGGCCCCTGCAAATTTTACCCCCTAAAATTTACCACAGAGTTACATCAAAACAGATGATGGTAAACTGTGCATTTAATAGGAAGACCTGTTTAAACATCGAGTAAATTTCGCTTTGAAAGGTTTCTGAAAATACCAAATGTTGAAGACTGAAGGCCCTAAAAGTTACCATTTTCCCCATTTTCTTCCTGCAACACCCTAAGAGTTACCAAAACCACAATTTCAACCCCTAAAAGTTACGACGATCATCCCCGTCAGGTCAAGTATGGACCCCCCAGGGGAAAAACTTAACAAGTGCCATTAAACTTCTCGTATGTATGTTTGCATGGTGATGTTCCTGTGAACATGTCCTTGTTGGGAAAAGGGGATGAAAACATGAGGCAAATCAAGGTTTTCAGGGGAAAACATGTCAATCATGTATTTATTAATTAATGAGAAGTCAACACTGTATGCATTCTAAGAAAAAACAGAACAATGTATACTGCATTTTATTTATTCTTCTCAACACTCAACGTTTTGTCAAAAAATTGTAAACCTAAATATTAATAAAAACTGTGTTGACATTTTGCAAAAATTAGAAAATATGTGAAGAACTCGAATTTTTACAGCAAATGTATATGGCTCATTCAATGATTATGCCACCCAGCTGTTTTGTATATTTTTGAAAGCCTGCCGAGTGGATAATTATATTCTCAAAAACAGAACATTAAAAGCTGCAAATATTTTTGACAGGCAAGTTTGAATAGCTTTTCTAGGTTCTGAATTCAGTTCTTATCTAGCAGGATTATTTCTCCCGGTAAGTGCATATGCTAATGAAGCAAAATGTAAACAGTGACGTACATGCATCAGGAATCTTAAGATTCACCTATAAGATTACTGAATCCCTTAAAAGGCAATTCATAAGGGCAAACATTCGATTGAAACATATTTAGCAATTTTCAGGTTCTAATTTCTACTGAACTTTATTTTTGGCTGCAATTCTATAGCATGTCGCAATTGGACTGTGACAGTCCTCTTGATCAGTCCGCCACTTCAAGTCACTTTAGCCAGCCCAGCTTCCCCCTGAATTAAAATATAATTGCTCTGGCATCCCTGACATATATATATATAATTCCCCTTTGTCACTCTCATAAACACTGCTACTTAATTATAACTAGAAATTGACTACTGTGTACAAATCATAAACTGAGGATATTGATCATGAAAATTCAATTAATTAATGCTTCAAGATTGCATTAAAATCTGTCAGAACTTAACCCAATTTTGCTACCTGATGCAAAAGTGTCAAATAACATTGCTAAATCCCCATACATTTGACTTGGAAAGTTTTGTGTGAGTGATCAATTCCCCTATTCTCCCAACCAACCAGTTTGTTTTAAAGTGATACTGCAAGCTAGGAGAAGATAAATGTTGATATTAACTTACTGTAGGTGAAACTGGGTTCACCGGGGTCATGCAGGTTTTGATTTCACCCAGCCCGGTCCTCGGATCTTTCCAACTGACTCGAAGATTGTTTGAGTCCCTACCAGAGGACAGATGCTGTATGTAAAAGTTTGACGTGCATGTGTTTCTATTTGCTTTCCTGCTACAGCACATTTTCAGAACATAACATTTGCAAAGGAGGATGCCATGCTTGTGAGAGAGGACCTGGCAGATTTGTACAAACAGGCTTTCAAATCCCAGCAATTTAAAACTATCTTTTCTAAAGACTTAGTTATGCCACTGTGGGAGTATCTTTGTGGACATCTTTGCGGATATACTGGGGAGAAGAAATTATCCAAGAACATACGGAACTTCTTTCTCAATCTGAAAAGGAATACATACGTGTTGCTGGACCCATTTGCACGAAATATGGCTGCAATGGAGAACCTTTATATTTCGGGTATGTACTTCAGCTGTGTCTACAGAACAATGCCTTATCTGCCTTTTGGTGACGTGCCTAGAAAATTCACAGACAAAGTCGTTAAAGCTACTAGAGCAGCTCGCACTTTTGTGGAGGGATTGGATGTTGGCTTCAACACTCTGACAGCGATGAAGAGTATCATGATGAATATTGCCAAAAATCAATGTCTTGTTAACTTGGTCAAGACAAACTATTGTTCATGGTGCTCAGGTAATTCTGGTTTAAAGCTGTGCCAAGACAACTGTTTGAGAGTCTATAAAGACTGTTTTCAGGAATCAATGCAGATTTTTAGTCCACACTGGGATGACTACATTGCAGCTTTGGTTCAGATGATGGAGGTACTAGAAGGACCATCAGGTTTTGCAGCTGTTATCAGTCAGATTGATGTGGACATATCAGAGGCTTTGACGAATATGCAACAAAGATTCGAAACAGTTCTAAAGGATAAGGTACTCATATTTAATTAATGTTTTACATGTATATATATTAAGATTAATTCCACTGAAAACTTCTTGCAGTTTAGTATTTCTTGGGTATTGGTTTGACAATGTGGACACATATTTGAGTAAGACGGCCACTTTGGATTTTTGAAAACTGTTCTGAAAAAATTGTTTCAAAACTAAAATTCACAAATCGTACATACAGCTGCAAACTTGTGCTAGCTCACTCCACAGTCCCGCGCGACACCAGCGGTTTCCAGAAGTGTTGAGATGTGTCTCCCAACACTCTGGCCACCTCTAGACATGTTAACATACCACTGGACACCTCTCAACACTCTGGCCACCTCTAAACACTGGACATCTCACCTCTAGACACCTCTCAATACTTCTGACCACCTCTAGACACATTTACATCTCGTTGGTCACCTCACATCTAGACACCCTCAACACTTCTGGCCACCTCTAGATATGTTTACGTATCATTGGCCACCTCACCTCTAGACACTTCTCAATACTTCGGACACCTCTAGATACATTTACATGCCACTGGACAGCTCACCTCCAGACTCCTCTCAACACTTCTGGCCACCTCTAGACACAGTTACATACCACTGGACATCTCACCTCCAGACACCTTTCAACACTTACTTCTGGCCACCTCTAGGACATTTACATACCATTGGTCACGTCACCTTAAGACACTTCTCAAGACTTCTGGCTACCTCTAGACACATTTACATACCACTTGATATCTCACCTCTAGATACTTCTCAACTCTTCTGGCCACCTCTAGACACATTTACATACCACTGGATATCTCACCTCTAGATACTTCTCAACTCTTCTGGCCACCTCTAGACACATTTACATACCATTGGCCACCTCACCTCTAGACAGCTCTTGACACTTCTGGCCACCTCTAGACTCATTTACATACCACTGGACACCTCTGACCTCGCCTCTAGATACCTCTCAACACTTCTGGCCACCTCTAGACATGTTTACATATGACTGGACACCTCACCTCTAGACACCCTCAACACCTCTGGCCACCTTTAGACACATTTACATATCACTGGACACCTCTCAATACTCTGGCCACCTCTAGACATGTTTAGATATCATTGGACATCTTACCTCTAGACACCTCAACACTTCTGGCCACCTCTACACATCATTGGACAACTCGATCGATCACCACTAGATACCAAATGTCTACCAGTATCAAGGCTTGACTGTAAATGTGGTGGCAAACTAGACATCTCAAAACAACTCTGGTCAACATAGGACACGTCTTGACACTTTTGACATTTTAAGAAACATAAGGAGCTTTAGCTTTGTATAAATTGAGGTGTCTAGATTTGGTCGGACATGGCTAGTCATCTCTAGACACCTCTGAGCACAATTACACACCTCTGGAAATCTCTGCACACGTCACCCTAAATACCTCAACACTCGACACCTCTATGGACACTGATTGACATATCTAGACACAAAGTTACCTAAAGACACCTGATAGCTCAGGGCAGTTGCAGATACCTCTGGACACCCCATCTTCAGATGTAACTAGATATCTCCAGACACCTCCAGTTGCCCCTATAGATACCTCCTGATTACTTTTAGATGCCTTTGGACACCTAACATATGGATACTATTGGACATCTCTAGACACCTCGTACCTCAAGGCATGTCATTATTTTTGGAATACCTCATTACACTTTTGGGCATCTACATGTAGACACAACTTGATACCTCTCCTCTACACTTTAAGTTGCCAACAGACACCTGACAACTGATGATACATCTGGACATTTTGTACACTTCTAGACAGCTCTGGATATCTCACCTCAAGACACTTCTGTATATTTTACCTCTATACACCTCAACATTTTTTGATACCATTGGATACCTCTAGTCACATTTTGACAACGCTTGACACCTATGGACACTTTTAGAAACCTCCTGTCACCTCAACATTTCTGAACGCGTTTGGACATCTCTAGACACACCTGGACACCTCCAAATTTCTATACACCTCTAGTTATCTCAACACAAGTGGCAACTCCTACACCTTAGGAGACCTTACCTCTAGACAGCTCAACCTCTGGATACTTTTTAACCCATTTGGGCATCTATATACGTAGACACCTCTTTACATAACTATACACCTAGTTGTTGCCCCTGGGGTCCTGACATTTATGGGCACTTATTAAAACCTCCGGACACCTCACCTCTAATCACCTTAGCAATTTTGGACACCTCCAGACAAAGTTGCTCATCTCTAGACACCTTCAGACACATCTGGGCAGTCTTAGGCACGTTTAGCTGCCACCATACCTTCCAACCGTCCGGATTTAATCGCAATTTGTTCCGATTCTTAAAATTGTGTTTTCACGATTTTCTGCAAAGAAAGAGACTGAACAAATCAGCATTGTCCCATACCAAATGACCTAACCACATACAGAGAAGCACTTATACACCTCTAAACCGAATATTTGTAAAACAATCTTTATCTACCAACCTGCTTGATCAAATAGCAGATCAGATTGTTCGCAGCACTTTCCCAGGGAGGTCATTGGCCAATGTAATTCACATGACTAGCATTTCCTTAATCAATCACTGAATTTTAGTATCACCATTTTGATTTTCCAATGTTGGCATGTGGGTATGTATCTCTGAACAGCTCACCTTTAGACACCTCGACTTTTGTGGACACCATTTTATACCTGTGGACACTAGTAGACACTGTGAGCTAGACATCTCCAGACACTTCTAGTGACCTGAGGATAGCAGATTTATCCCTGGGTTAGTGCTATCCTGCTCAAGGAGGGTCTATCGTATCTTTGAACAACTGGGTCCTGGAGACCTCCATATACCGCTGTTCCTTTGCAACTCACACTTTTCTACTCACAACTCGCATGCAATGAAATGGAAGTAAGACAGTAAGTAACACACTGTAAAACCCCACTTACTTTGTTTGTAAAGATGTAATAACAAAGAAGGAAGAGGGGAGGTAGTTATAACTGGAACTTCAAAAACGTTTTAGATGTATTCATAATAAGACGTCAATAAAAGTTAAAATGTACTAATGGTAAAATGTTTAAAACAAACGTTTTCGACTAAATGCCATTTTTAGGTGAAGGTGACATTTAATCGAAAACGTTTGTGTGGTTTAAGCTTTTAAACATTTTATCATTAGTAGGTTTTAGATTTACGTAAATACAAATCCATTAACTGTGCACGTGCATGGAAATTACCGATAATTGCAATTTCTTCAATGAGCTGAGCAAGTCTTTATCATAAAGCTGTGTCTCATATTGTTTATTCAGTCAAGTGGTAAGCCTTCCTATTTAATACAATTTAGAGCAAGCTTTGAAACGTAAGAAAACGAATGCAAGTGGGATATTTTTCTGTGATGATACTCGTGAAAGAAAAACATGGCTGATATCTGGGATTTTTGCACATACGTCTTCTTTGAACAGATTGCTATAAAGTGCCGTGGTTACGGAGAAAAGAGTTCTCCAGCATCTCCAAGCAATTATGACTTTACTGAAACAACCAAGGAGAGGATCTATAACAACATTTTTTCTGGTCTTACAACTAAGCTGCAAAGGTAGGAAGCGATTAAAACAGAGTAATAACAAGAAAAACATTATGAGAAAATGCAAGACTATTTAAAACGCGTAGAACAATCAATGAATCGGAAGGGTTATCTTGAAATGTATTGAAAGAATAACACAACATGTCAATCTTTAAACACAACTGCTAGATATTTCAGACACCTCTCAACACTTCTGGCCATGCTTTGTTTGGTTTAGGGGGGCTTGGTCTACGAACGTGGATCACCATAGACTGGATTCACCATAGTCTTATGAAAATATTAAGTAATCATATTTTCAGAATCTCGTGTCCGAACTGAAGGCTTTCTATCTGTTCAAGTGATGGGTCAAAGACTTGTGTACTTGTAGGCAATTATTTGAAGGGACTTTTTCTAAACTGACCCTGGTTGGTCGTGGTAGGCTGTTTTCTACCTTCAAAGTTCAAGCCAAAGCAAGTAAGGGCATGTGGAGTCGAATGGCTGAATCGATCTGCACAGAAGTTAGTGCTGTGAGCGGAGACTGTTGGAATGGAGCATCCATCATAACGTAAGTCTTGCAGTGTTTACTGTATCAATACGTGGATTCTCTGAATGCTTGTCTGGCACTGAAGCTCCGTAAATTCTTGCTTTTAATTCCAGGATTCATTTACTGTTGAGATGCTTTGGGTCACAGTACAGCGACCTTATAACCAATAGTCGTATACCGTGGGAAAAACGATTAAACTACCCGAATACCTTTAACTTATCACATGTTTATACGGATTTACAGGTGCTACTCCTTCACAGCTGAGCGCTATGTATTCAACATTAATTTCCACCTTCTGTTTTGGTCGTTATGGTTATTGCAGGTGGCCTGCACTCTTGATTAATTGATGTTTTCAGGAACATGTGAATCAACAATGTGGAACCGTGTGTATACAGTACACTACTTTGTAAAGCATTTCCAGCATTAAATAAGTAATTATTATCTAAGTGTGTTCACCTTGTGGATATATTTTCCACCAATATAATCTCTCGGTACCACTTCACTTATGTTAGTAACTTCAGCTCTATATATATCCTACATGTTTTAAAACTATAACAAGTGAAGTCTATTTTGAGTACCACACACAAAAAACAACGGTTACGAATCTTGCTGCTGTTGCTGATGTCGCCATTTCTGACAACTTACTTTGTTTATAGATCTCAAACTAACCAACAAACTTTGAATCGATCTGAGGAGACGCTAAGTGAAAGTATATCCAAGCAAATCCCTGAAGCTATCAAAGCACTGCTTTTCAAGTTAAGAGGTGCGACCCGTGCACTGCAGTCAGCAAGGTATAGTCGAGAAACGGATGACTCTGACGATGCAAACGAGAGCGGAAGCGGAAGTGGAAGTGGATATAGTGGAAGCGGAAGTGGAAGTGGCATTGGATATAGTGGAAGCGGAAATAGCAGTGGATATAGTGGAAGCGGAAGTGGCAATTGCAGTGGATGTAGTGTCAGCAGAAATGACAGTGAAGCTCCAACCGACAATCCAAGAACCCTCCTCGCTACTTTTGCTACAAGTCTTGCTACCAGCAATGGAATCTTTGATATTGAAGGAAACATTACATATGAACAGAATGTCACAAAAAGAGATTTGAAACAGAATCTCACCGACGTCAATTTGAAACGTAATATTTCGGATGTCCTTAGTGTTGGCAGCTTGTCCGTATCGCTTCAACCTTACACTTGGTTGTGCTTGCTGCTTGAGATGTGTTTCCTGTTTAAGGGAACACTGGTTTGAAAAGACGCTGAGCTGTCGTTGTGTTTCTTGCTTGAACTTACACTTTGAGCCGAATACATATCTTATCGGTACCCTCCCCTTGTGGAGCAGACAACTTGTAAGCAAGCTAAGAGTGTTATAACTTGAATAATTTGTGTTCCTTTTCAAGCAACTAATTTTGTGCGAAACTGGAAAAGTGGGCGTAGCAAACCCAAAATGGGGTCGGTGCTGGCGGCAAGATGTTTAGATATTCGAAAAGGAGGAACTTTCATGTGGTAAAAAAGTGGTCAACACTTTACTTGTTGTTTTATGATGATGATCAATATTGACGGTAAATATCTCAAGTTAAAAGACGATGACATATTTAATCGTTAAAGCCTGGTTTTCACGAGCGACTAAACGACGGAAGCGGAAGCGTAAGAGCTCTTATGTCAGTTCTGTCACCGTGAAAACGGACTTGACGCAAGCATAACAGCGGAAGAGCAAACGCACGGATCAATTAAGCCTGGTTTTCACGAGCAACGTAAGGAACGGAAGCGCAATCGGAAAAGCTTTTTTGCCAATTATATCAGCGTGAAAACTGGCTTGACGGAAGCATAGCAACGATAGAAGAGCAAACACAAGGATTAAACTCTTTTCCTTATTCGTTGTGTTCTGTTTTCACGGCGACATCACAAGCGACAGAAGATCAACAGAAGGGGAAACGGAGACCGGAAAAAAAGAACATCTTCCGTTTCTTCCGTCTCCGCTTCCGTCGAGCTTACGCTTGTGTCAACCCGTTTTTTCACGGTGTCGTAAGAGTGTTGCGTTTACGGTTGCGCTTCCGGTTGCGCTTCCATTCCTTACGTCGCTCGTGAAAACCAGGCTTCACTTCTTCTGCTTGCGCTTCCGTTCCTCGTGAAAACAAAACTCAACGCAGACGCAAGGGGGTCTTGACAGCTAGTTATGCGAGCTAGTTATGCGCATCGCCTCAAACCCATTTGGTCCGAGCCGGTTTAGTAAATTTCTGCATGTTATTAAAAAACGAAGGGGCTTGCAAAGAATGATGTATAACACAATCAAAATGATCATGTTTCAATAGTCACCAGAAGTGTGTTCACCATCAGATAATCGCAACTCTTTCACGAGGTTGAAAATAACTCCTTGGTTTTCCCTCTTCAGAAAAATATCTCTAACCCAAAAACGATTATTTTTTCTCTGTGTGGCAAATAATCGGTGACTTCTTCTTCTCCTGAGGTGGAAAATTATTAGCCAAAGGATAACCTGTCCCGCCATTTTGGTCTTGCACCGAATCTGGTCGACCCTGGAACGAGTACTTTGATTAGCTGGGCGAAAACAGCTGCCTTGCTTCTATGCTGGGTTTTGTTTTCACGAGGAACGGAAGCGACGGAAGCAGATACGGAGACGGAAGAAAAAAGAAATCTTCCGTTCCTTGCGTCTCAGCTTCCGTCTAGCTTACGCTTACATCAACCTGTTTTCACGGTGACATAAGAACTCTTGCGCTTCCGTCGTTTGCGTCGCTCGTGAAAACCGGGCTTTACTGTTTTGAAATATCATCCATACTAAGTGAATATCGAGTTGATGTTGAGAGATTATTCCTTGTTTTTATTTTCAATTCCATTCGTTCATCGCGTTTGTTATCTGTTTGAGGTTCTCAAAATTGTGCCAGAGTGATATGCATCTCAGTATAACTAGACCGTTATTGGACAGGCTTGTAACTTGTTCGAGTTGTGTTAATAAAGTGCTAGAACAAATTGCAGTATGGGCAGACGCATTGTAACTCGAATCACTTCTTAAAGATATCTTGATTTAGTGATTTGGCTTCACACGCTTGCGTGCTTTGAATGAGATATACTGTAGTCTGATCAGTTTAACTACATTTAAGGGGGAACAACACGTAAAGTCGAATTTTCAGGCTCAATTACGTCATAATCGCCGGTATCTCGGTTGCAATTTAGAAAAATGCAAATTTGAATCATAGCGGCACAGTACCGTAGTTGATTATAAAGATTCATAAATATTTTGAGAACTTTTGGAGATAATTTGGGACGAAAAGTGATGGGGGGTGATTTGTTAATTAAGGAATTTTTAGTTTTTATGGATAATTTTTAGGTAAGTTTAAAGTTAATTTTTGGAGTTAATATTTAATGGGCGATCGCCAGCTTGTTTGCTATCCGAGGAGTGGCACTTGCTCGCTTAGGAGAAGCGTTTGTTGCGTTCTATTAACTTTTTTTCCCTTTTAGATATCCTCTCCAAATCCCCTAGTCACGACCAAAATTTGAGGTGTTGCTCCCTCTTGAAGCCTGGTTTCCATATAATCGTCCGGATCGCCCTGATCGTCTCAAAATGTGTTAGGCGATCGGAACGATCATATGGAAATGCTCCAAAGAAAATAGGGACGATCGTGATCTTCTGGATCGGCAGCATTTCTATCCGGGTGATCGGGACGATCGAGAACTTTTGCGAGCGATTAAATGGAAACCGCTTTCAAGCGATCAGGACCATCGAGACGATCCAAAACGGTCCCAGAATTTTAATATTCTCGTAAAGACCGAACGTTTGAGGTTAATAAATATTTTGTAATGTGGCATTTTTTTCCAAAAACGAAAACAGCGTGCAAGTGGAATTTTTTTATTTCACACATCCGGTTATGCGTGCGCGCAAAACATTAACAATAACCCACAATGCTGTGGGCATTACGGGAAAAGCAGACCGCTCAAGAGCGAATCAGAACGCGCGAAGTATCTGCCATATAATAAGTAGTTAACAATCCACTTTTAACGGTCGGTATGCAGCCTGGTAACATTGAGCAATGAGAAATTTGCAGTCAAACACAGGACAACTAGATCGACACACATGCTATTAACTCGAGTAGTTTTAGTAGCTTTGCTGAATGAGATAAAAACATTCATTTTTAGGCCTACAGTATTTGCATGGAATTAAAAATAACAGAAGAATGATTAGAAGTAGTCATGCCAATTTAGGGAGGTTCATTACTTTAAAGAAGACTAAGAGGAAAATCGTTTGCACAATTATTGTTTTCCCATTTATATCTTTAGCTTTTGTTATATTAAATTTGATTTGGAAGGAACTGGATTTCTAGTCAAGTTTTTAAAAGCTCAGCTTTTAAAAACTCGATTAGAAATCTAAAAATTAAAATCTTTTGAACTGATTTTGACATTGCTTTGAATATTATTCTGCAGAGTTTTTGGTGTGCTAACCACATAAATGGGCAAAAAATAGTCAAACAATGAGCTCGTTATTTTCAAAAGTGTTGACTTCATTCAAGCAACAACAATTTACACAGTTGGCAATGAAGACATTGATTTGGTTGCATTGGCGAATACTTTTCAACACTCGCGGTTTCTCCTTGAGATCAACTCACGGTTTATCCGCTAAGTCTTGCAATAGACAAAAATACTGAAACTACCAAAAAAACTTAGTTTGAACATGTATTACTTTCTATACTAGTTTGGCACTTGTGACCGTGTCAAACTGATAGTTTGGGGCATAATATAACAGAAAAATCCATCTTCATAGTACTTTCAGAGTTTGAGTACTGCTAGCGTCGAATTTGATTTACTTATAGTTTTTTATGTACCGTAAATGATCTAATAAACGCCCACTCTCTTATAAACATAATAATAATAACCTTTATTTAAGTGTCAGACTAAAATAGCAGTATCGTATACGCCTCTTATCTAATAGTTGCCCCGGTCAAATCAGCATTTTGTGACAAACGCCCCTCTATTAAACCTGACGCACCGTATCTAGAAAACGCCCCCTACAGGAGGCGTTTATTGGATAATACTCTGTAACAGAAAAAAAACTCCCATAAATAACATATTAGACGCCTTCCCGAGAACGACGAGGATAAAGCACTAAAACAAGCGCGAAATACTTTAAATATCGCAAGCTGCTTTCTTCATCTACAGTAGATAGATTATGGTATCTCTCCTTCACGTTCCTATTGGCGAATCTTTGCTGACGTCATTGTTCACGTTTTGCTTCATTGCCAGATAAGAACTGAATTCAGAACCTAAAACAGCTTTTCAAACTTACTTATCAGCAAAATTTGCAGCTTTTTACGTTCAGTTTTGAGAATATATTGGCTTTCAAAAATACACAAAACAGCTGGGGGCAAAATAATTAATGAGCCATGCATTTGCTGTAAAAATTCGAGATTTTAAACACGCGTCACACAAAATGCATTTAAAAAATTGCAAGGGCGGATCCAGGGGGGTGGAACGGGTGACTAGTCATCCCCCATTTTGAGCTAACACATAAGAAAAATATAAGAAGCAAGCTACCAGCTCGCATATTTTGGTGATCAGACAATGAATAGTCACCCCTCCCCCTTTACAAAAGTCACCCCCTTTGAAAAATCCTGGATCCGCCCCTGTATTGGATTCAAATTTTCTGACAAAACTTATCTTTGGAAGCCCTGTCATTATTCACTGCTGATCATTTATTTGCTCAGTAAGAAACTAAGGCACGTATGCTAACGAGCCAAAATATGTAAACAAAGATTCGCCTGTACAATTGTACAAAAATGGAAAGCGGCGTTTAAGAAGCGTGAAGCTACCGTATGTAAAAATAAACCCATCTCTCTAATAGACGCCTCCTATCCAATAAACGGCCCCGTTAAGTAAGAAAACTTAATAAACGACGGGGGCGTTTATTAGATCATTTACGGTATACGGCATTTTCCAGTTCGTTATCATTTTATTTTTGTTTATGAGGTTAGGAGGTTGTTAACGTAGAAAAAATGTTTTCACCAAGGGGCAATGAAAGTTTTTGAACTGATAAAAGTTGTAACACTACACTACACTTCTGTTTTATATAAAAATACATATTTCTAAACATTTGGAGAATGGAACTGAGAGCGTTCCTACATCTTGAGAGAGCAGTGGGGGTGAGAAGCAAACCACCTCCCCCCTCCGTAATTCCTTTCTTGTGTTTGTTTAAGAATCGTCAAAACTCTTGCAAAGAAATGCATTCGGTTAGAGCAATGATGAAAGTGTCCTGATTTTTGGTATGTCATAGACAAGTTGGAGTAAAACTATACTGTGTAAAGTTTTTGGTTTTCTATTTTACAGACCCTAAATCTGTCATAGTTCTTTTATGAAACAAGATTTGATCTTTTGAAATTATTTTGACCCTGCTTTTGTATATTATTCAGTGGAGGTTGAGGTGTGCCTTCGATATCTCATGCATATACATAAATGGGCAAAAATACTATTTTGGTCAAACAATGAGCTCGTCGCTTTTAAAACTCCATTCAAGGACGACACTACTAGCTGTTGATGAAGAAGATAATGTTGGGTGGCCTTAAACTTCAGTTTTGTGTACTGCAAAGTTTGAATACCGCAGCTGAGTATATGTGAATATATAACGATTCTGTACATGAAAGAGTCTGGAACAATGAAATGGCGTTTTGACGTATACTGTACTTACTACTGCTGTCGTATCAATGTCAAACTTGGAGTTCTTTCTCACATTTACTTTAAGAAAAACGTGCCGAGTTTTATTAAATACCTCAGCTGAACACACACAAAAAAAATTGGATTTTTTTTTATTATTCAGCTAGTGGCAATAACAGCTATTTTTCAAACTATTACTTTCCTGTTTTACTGATTAAAGAAATTCGTTTTTGAATTACCGTGTACAAAAATCTAAATATGTAAGAAAGGTTTAAATTGGAAGCGATAAATAACGTTACTGACTCGGTACTATCTAACTAGTATCAAGAGGTTCATTTAGCATAACTAAGCGTCACATTTGAGTACCCATACTAATTTAGTTTAATTGTATTCGATCGTGACTGACAAGTACTTTTGCGACCACACATTTACAAAGAGAAAACGTATATTTGTGGTACAGTGATTATCTGCAACGTTAACCAAGGTAACACATTTGTTATATATTTGGCAGAGCAGTCCAGATATTTTGTCGCAAAACAACGTTCAACTGTGTGTCGGTGATACTTGATTTTATATACCACTATGAGTTCTCGATTGATTGATTTATTGGGAAAGGAACTATTGAAAATTACAATTTGTAATACTTCAGACATAAGCCAGCTAAATAAATAGTAAATCACATAAACTAAGGTTTGATAAATTTTCTCATCGAAACTTGAGCCCATTTTGGTTGTAGCAGTTCTGGCTGTACATGCAACAAGGACTTGTCAAAATGAGGTGCATAACCATCGTCAGTGTTTTTGTCCTGATCTTCGTACTTTCTGTCAAGTCGGAAGAAAGCAAGATAGAAGAAGACAACCTCGGTGAACTTGGGGACATTGAGGACGGCCTCTTGCAGGAAGATGAAGGAGAACTATTTCACCCTCATCGGCCAAGACCTTCTCACCGCCCGAGACCTTCTCACCGTCCAAGACCTTCTCACCGTCCGAGACCTTCTCACCGTCCAAGACCTTCTCACCGCCCAAGACCCACTCGTCATCCCCTCATGGTACGTAGGTGACTTTGTCTCATTTTTAAGCGCTTTACCTTTGTAGCTTCACCATATATGATGCCAATGATGATGATGAATAAAATGTATTTCAGTTCAGTAAGTGATTTAATTACTGCATGGTCAAACATTAGAGAGGGAAACACTTGATGTCAGTTCATCTGATACTGATCCCAAAGATTCATACTTTAAGTTGTTTCCTAAGTAGAACTCATATGGAAAGTAAAATACAGTACAGTAGGAACCTGCAGATTTAAAATATACAGACACAACGCGCCCAACACTTGTGACCCTATTCAGCCTGATATTTGAAAAATGTCAAAGATGTCGATTGAATCGTT
This sequence comes from Umimayanthus kanabou, assembly GCA_025403525.1. NCBI lineage: Eukaryota > Metazoa > Cnidaria > Anthozoa > Zoantharia > Parazoanthidae > Umimayanthus > Umimayanthus kanabou. Next base: position 608 of record JAOBYH010042225.1, on the reverse strand, counting down.
ATAGAAAAAATTTTGCAAGACTAGTTTTGAAAAAAATTGTTTTTTCTACGTTGGCAAGTAAGCTGAATATGCATGGGTTTGTTGAACAAGGGTTGATATGGTATATTTTTCGACTGTGAGGTTGGTTTGTAGCTGACGTTTCGAGTGTTAGCCCTTCGTAAACTGTTCCGACGTAGGGTTAACGCTCGAAACGTCAGCTATACACTTAACCTCGCAGGCGAAAAACATACCATATCACCCGGGTTTGTGTAGTCCTGAGAGGGACTGTTGTTGGTTATGACTGACGTTTCGACAACCTGTGTGGAAGTCGTCATCAGAAAAATGCTCACAGATATATTAAGATGGCAGCAAGATAATAATACATATTTTCTTCAGGAATGCACATAAAAATTCTCAGTCCTTGAAGCAAGCAAACCATTGTTTCAGTTTAAGATTGAAAAAAGTTTAAAGATAGCCATTGGCATCTGGGGTTTTTTTTGTTTTTATTATTAATAACTGCAATTTTTGTAAAAGTTAAAAACCAGTACTTCAAAAAATATCCAATACTTTTGGATTTGCTGAGGATCGCACTGATTGGTGTAACGTTTTTGTCAGGTTTGCCGGTTTCG
>JAOBYH010042114.1:0-12191 GCA_025403525.1 Umimayanthus kanabou | reverse complement strand
GTGAACAACTTCGTTTTGTTCATCATCAGGATGAGTGTAGTTTTGTCAGTTTGCGTGACGTGGAGCGTGCAATGACTTTGATGGTTTGGTTCTATGAGCACCTGGATGTGCTGTCGCCGCTGATGGACTGCGGGTGGAGAGTAGTTGAGGACGAGGAAAGCGATGAATATGAGACGGACAGTGAAGAGGAAGAAGAAAAGCAAGACGAGTTTGACGAGGTAAGCCGCTTGTACTTGTCAGAACACATCAGGTTATATCAATTAAGATCTTTCGTTGTCTGGTGTTTTGTTGTGCACAATTTAATAAGGGCCTTTGATTGGCTGTATTCCGGAATAGGTTACAAGTCCATAATTAAAAGGGTATTTTGATTGGTTATATTATATGGAATAGGAATTTTTGGAATGTATGGTCGAAACAGGAATTTTTAGAACTTGGAGATATCAAGATGGCCATTATTACAGTTTTAGGACAGACAGAGGAGTATTCAAATTGCTTGTATTCAGTTTAGACCTTAGGATTTGACAGAGTATTTAGAGTGTTCCACGATACACTCCCATTCCAGTTTCCATCGATAAGTTAAACCCTAGTTAGACATATAACTTCATAAGAATAAATTTTGATAAAGCATCCAATTTCTTTTATAAATAGCCAAAAGGAGAAGTGATGTTTTTCAAGGTTGTCAGTTTTTCTGTAATATTGTATTATTCTAAATGAAGCTTATGAACAAAGATCATTAACGCTTTTTAAGAAGTTGGGCTGATGTCCAATAACCACATATGCAAATCGAGACGCTTAACTCTCCTCGAAAAGATTATCGACCAACAAACACCAGAATACTTAACCTAGAAACTGTCATCCTTGGAATTCCCCTTACGTTATCACTGCCATACCGGATACCCCGCCTCAAGACAAATAGCATGAAACGTTCATCTATTTATTCGTCCAAAAAACGTGGATGGAACTGACCAACTGCATACTACTAAATGGAAAGAAACTGAAAGCTAAATACCGAAATTTCTTTACGCAGAATTTTACACCGGACACTTTTAAAATCGATAAAATATGGTAAATCCGGCTACACTTTTACACTTACAATACAACTGGACTTTTTAGCTTTTTGTAAGCTATATATTGTTGTATTTTATATAGTAAACCTACGTTTTCTGTTATTATATTTGTAATTTAGAATAGAGCCGTAAGGGAGAGTAGGATTTTGTATAGGTAATCGAATCTTTACGAGTTCAATATGGAATTAATTTGCACGAGTGTGTTTTAAAGATAATCAAAATTGCGTGAGCCCGTTAGGACGAACGCGATTTAAGCTCTTTAAAACACACAAGTGCAAATTAATTCCATATTGAACGAGTAAAAGGTTCGATTACTTGTTAATCATATGCTGAAAAAAATATTTTATTATAAAGAACCGTCTCGGCATTTACATTTACAGTTAACAGATTCGCTACCGTCAGGGCTTTGTGGCCACTATCAAGTTTCTTGTCACACCATGCATAGCACGTCAGATCACGCCACTTTCTTGTTGCGCATGATTGGTTTATTTTGAATGGCAATGTTTCTGGACCAATCAGGTTGTATTTTTTTTTGTAGTTGTAATTGCGTGGAATCAGAATCGAGTAATTTTTTCATGTATATGATTATGATCGTAATTGCGCCCCCTATTGAAATATAGTCTATCTAGCTATCTACCTAACCATCCATCCATCCATCCATTTTTCTATCCATCCATCCATCCATCCATCCATCCATCCGTCCGTCCGTCCATCCATCCATCCGTCCGTCCGTCCATCCATCCATCCATCCATCCATCCGTCCATCCATCCATCCATCCATCCATTCATCCATTTTTCTATCCATCCATCCATCCATCCGTCCGCTCGTCCATCTATCCATCCATCCATCTCTCTCTCTCTCTCTCTCTCTCTCTCTCTCTCTCTCTCTCTCTCTATCTATCTATCTATCTATCTATCTATCTGTCTTTCTGTCTGTTTGTCTGTCTGTCTGACTGTCTGTCTGTCTATCGGTAGATTTAAGGTACGTTATGAGTTGTCGTAATTGGCAATTGGCAATTGGAAAGTGCTGGCTTGTATTGGTTTGCCCTTTGCTAACTGTACATCTTTTACTGTTTGTTTACCTATAGCTGTATTGGTCACATTGAAAGTAAGAAAACATCTTAGAAGATAATAGTTCATTTTAAGTAAAGTAACAGGGTTTCTGGAGATATTGTTAAGACAAAATTTCCCCAACATATGTATACAGTTGCAGCCTATCGATCCGGTAACTCGCGCCCTCGTGCTGTCACTGGGAGTGTGCTACCACGCCAGGCTTCAGCAGCGTGATCGTTACCGCAAGGCAGTCGCCTCCATATTCGGGAATCCTTTACGATTACCCGGTGGACACAGGAGAATACTGGATGAAGTGTCAAGGTAAACAGCTTAGTGTTACAGTAAAAATCCACGTATGGGAACCTTAAAATCGACCAGCTTGTATGCCGATGGCTTAATTGTTATTGAGATGACGTTGTAATGATCCAAGAAAAAAACGACTGTCGTTATTCTCTTTAATAAGTAAATGAGGGACTGACTGCAAGTTTGAAAGACATTTTGGAAACCCCAAAAGTACCTTACTGGGCCCTTTTAAAATTTTGTTAGCCTGTGATTTTGGCACTGTAAATTATGGGACGAGTCCTATATTTTTGCAGTTTTGGTAGATTTTCGGGTGATGGTGTCCTATAATCCTATATTTTTGGACCCCTAAAGCGCTTGACACCCTGTTTGTTTTAATCCTGTGCTTGTGCCTGTTTCACCAGTTAAAACCGGCCTGGTTCGTTGCAACTAGGTGCAACCTTGCACGACATATTGCTCGCGATTGGTGTGACACCCTCTGAAATTGTTGCATGCAATGTCAGTTACAAATGTATAAATTCTTCTCATTTTCTAAACACCTTGTCCCCACATTTTTTTGATTTTGGCCAAGTGAGTCAATAACGTTGTGTCTCTAGGTGTCAGCGTGCAGTCCTAGATGAGCTGGAGCTGGGTCAAAACATCGCTCGAAACACGGCCTTGAGCGAGAACGTGTTCATGATGGTGGTGTGTATTGAGCTGCGTATTCCCCTTTTCGTGGTCGGTAAACCTGGAAGCTCCAAGTCGCTGGCAAAAACAGTAGTTGCAGACAATATGCAAGGAGATGCCGCGCGCTCAGATCTCTTCAGATCCTTTAAGCAGGTAATACCTTTTGGTATATGTAGGTAATACCTTTTGAGATATACAGCTATTTCAAAAAAGGTTGTAATGGTCAATAGTCGATAGTGGAACTGAAAGGAACTGTGGGGTTCAAGCAGCTCAAGTAATTTATTACTATGAGCATTAACTGTGCATAAGATAGAGTGCAGGTTCATCATAATGCCACGGCCATGCAGTAACAAACTTCGCTGGCGCGTTATTACTCATTATGAGTACTGACCCAAAGTTCCTTTCGGTTCCAGTATCGCCTGTTGACTATGACAACCTTTTTTGAAATAGCTGCATGTCCAGGGTATCTTCTAGATTAGTCAGTACTGTTAGGATATCTTGTACTTGTCTGTTTTATCTCTTATTCTGTGTTCAACTATTATAAATTTATCTTCTCAGTTATTAATTGTTTTACTTCTGTATTTGTTTTCATTCTTTACCTGTATTGTAGAAATGTCTGGCACAAGCTATAAGATTGTATTTTTTTCTCTTGTAATACTTTGAGTTAGTGTTTTCTCTTTTGTATGTGACGAACACAAATAAAATTGAACTTGAATTTGCTATTAACTCAGTTAAGAATCAGAACCATCTTGTGAACAGGTTTGGTCAACGGTTAAGATGGGATTAGCATACACTGGTTGATAAACCTAGCACTTTATAAAATCTTTTTATTGGATACAAGCGACAGATACACCCAGCTCACGTTTCTGTTTCTTTTTTATTTGATCTTGCTTTTGGTTATTACAGTTTGTATTCTGCTACAGTATTTAGCGCGTGCATTTTCCTACAAAGTTTATTCAGTCAGCGTTGTTTTAGAAACCTAACCATTTGTGAAGTAGAGTGTAAACACATACAATCCTCTGCATCTACTTATGTTACTATTGGTGAGTCAAATCTGTCTTCGTTAGACTTTCACTCCTTGGGTGACAGTCCTTCACTCTCCCTCGTCATGTAGTTTAGAGGTGTTCGATCCATGTCTTTTTATCTCAGTTCTGTGTAATTTGTGGGCCATGGGATTAAAACCTGAGCTTGCACAAAGATTTGGACATCGATCGCAAGTCTTTTTAAAGAGTCGCGCTGTTGTGAAACTGAAGTGCAAGAATCAAAACTAAATGTGTCTTCAAAATTCTTTTTGGTTGATCGGCCACATTCCTTTTTGCATGAACATATTTGTAAAAAAGTATCGAAACTGTTGAATGGATTAAGAATGAATTAATTGAATTACTCTAATATATTCGTTTTTACAACAAGGATAATACAAAAACAAAAGCAGCAACAACTGTATTAATATTATTTTCCACCCATAATTTAAACGACTTACATACTAGTTTTCCTTGTTTGAAATAACTGATTTTAATCATAAGAATTAAAACTGTGTGGTTTAACAACTTGGACTACCAAGTTAAGCTTTGATAGACAAAGAAACTGCTAAAGTCAAGGCAATAACTTCATAAGTTGAGCTTTATAGGTTCAGATGCGTCCTTGACTTCAATGTATTTCTATCCAGGTACATATGGCGTCTTACCAGTGCAGTCCCCTCTCCACCCCCGAAGGGATCGTTGCCACGTTCCGACAGTGCAGCAAGCTGCAGGAAGGCAAAAATCTGGACAAGTTCGTTTCTGTAGTTGTGCTGGACGAGGTAGGATTGGCTGAAGACTCGCCCCTCATGCCTCTGAAGTCTCTACATCCCCTGCTGGAAGATGGCGTCACCACCGATGACGTCATTGACGCTGACGAGAGACCGAGCCGTGTTGCTTTCATTGGACTATCAAATTGGGCCCTAGACCCCGCCAAAATGAACCGTGGAATAATGCTGTCGCGGACAGTCCCGGACACAAAGGAACTGTGTGAAAGTGCAATGTAAGTTTGGTACATGTTAAGATGCAAGTGGATTAATAGATTGTGTGGGGTGTGCTTACATTGCACAAACGTTCTTCAGGTTTTTACAAATGCCTTTTTTTTATTCAGTTACATATCTTTCAGCGGATTATGGTTTAATTTTTGTGATCATATTCTGTTAACTTAATGCCGAGGCTGTCAAACGAGCACGATATAGTTGATGAAAGTTGATGACAGTCAAATTCTCTTTCTTGTTTGACCGACTCTCGTGCATTCATATCGACTCTCGAGTACTCTCGTGAACTTCGAACATGTTTAAAATTTCGTTTAATTAATGAGTTTCAGACGTTTGTTTAGCGACTCCCAACATTTTTCATGGACTCTCATACTCGTTTGACCGCGCATCATAGTTGAACAAAACTCTCATCTAAATCTGGTCATTCAACACTCACACAACTCTCATGTACTCATTTTACCGCACATCATAGTTGAAGAAAACTCTCATCTAAATCTGGTCACTCAACTCTCATACTCGTTTGACTGCGCATCACAGTTGTACAAAACTCTTATCTAAATCTGGTCACTCAAATCTCACACAACTCTCATACTCGTTTGACCGCGCATCACAGTTGTACAAAACTCTTATCTAAATCTGGTCACTCAACTCTCATACAACTCTCTTACTCGTTTGACCGCGCATCACATTTGTACAAAACTCTTATCTAAATCTGGTCACTCAACTCTTATACAACTCTCACACTCGTTTGACCGCGCATCACAGTTGTACAAAACTCTTATCTAAATCTGATCACTCAACTCTCATACAACTCTCATACTCGTTTGACCGCGCATCACAGTTGTACAAAACTCTTATCTAAATCTGGTCACTCAACTCTTATACAACTCTCATACTCGTTTGACCGCCCATCACAGTTGTACAAAACTCTTATCTAAATCTGATCACTCAACTCTCATACAACTCTCATAATCGTTTGACCGCACGCACGAAAGTTGAATTAAACTCTCATCCAAATCTGGTCAGTCAACTCTCATACAACTCTAACACTCGTTTGACCGCGCGCGCGAAAGTTGAGCTAAACTCTGATACAAATCTGGTCACTCAACTCTCAGACAACTCTCATAATCGTTTGACCCCACGCATGAAAGTTGAAAAACTCTCATCCAAATCTGGTCAGTCAACTCTCATACAACTCTCGTACTCGTTTGACTGCGCGCGCGAGAGTTGAACTAAACTCTGATACAACTCTCACACTCGCTTGACCGCGCGTATGACAGTTGAACTAAACTCTGATACAAATCTGGTCACTCAACTCTCACACAAATCTCATACTCGTTTGACCGCACGCATGAAAGTTGAATTAAACTCTCATCCAAATCTGGTCAGTCAACTCTCATACAACTCTCATACTCGTTTGACCGCGCGTATGACAGTTGAACAAAACTCTCATCTAAATCTGGTCACTCAACTGTCACACAACTCTCATACTCGTTTGACCGCACGCATTAGAGTTGAACAAAACTCATATCAAAATCTGATCACTAAATTCTCCTACAACTCTCATGCTCGTTCGACCAGGCTGTACAGCGGGACGATAGCAGGAGCTTGGGGACTGTGGAAGCTTGTTACACCCTGCAGTCGATCTCGCAACATTGCAAAGAAAACGAGACCATTATTTTTTTAGTAACTCGCGTCGAGATTTTCGTTGCGAAAAGCCTGCAAAGTGACGCGGTTGTTACGTTGTTGTTACACGTACAATTTTTGCGTCACTTATCGCGCAACGGGTAACTTGCAACCGGAATATTCGCTCGTGTGACAGGACCTAATTACATATTTGTAGATACCCTGGTAGTAATTTTAGCCAGATCTTTTTAGTACGTTTTTGATCAGCAAAATGAGAGTTTCAAGTAAAGGTATACATATTTATCCTTGATAGATCTGAGTATTATTGAACTAGTGTGAATAAAAGTTATTACATAGAACGTGTTGAGAGTGTTGAACAATGCCGGAAACAAAGAAAGGCCATTGCAAATCATTTATCTGTCAAGACTACCGGAATATGGTCAAACAATCCGGCACTGCTTTGAAATGACGTAAATAATTTATTGTTCCTTTATTGTACGTAAATTGGTTAAAAAAGTAATCACGTTCTTTTCTGTTTTAATGTAGGGTTATTTCAGTTGGAACGCAAACTTGAACAAATTAAGTCCGAGGTCGATATAGCTTTGATCTAACCAACGCCTAGATCAAACCCATATACTCTCTTAACTAGATACCAACTAGCACCGGCCATGGCCTAAAACTTTTCTTTAATGATATTTTTATTAATAGAAATTATAAAACTAATGTATTTTCGCAAACTAGAGCTTAGTATAAAAATAAACACGTGTGTTCGAACGGTACGAGAAGGGATTAGTTGATATTTTTATTTGCTTTTGTCTTTTTTCTCCCACACTCTGTATATATTGCTGTAACTGACCAACAACCGATTCGAATTTCAATTATATGTCACTTATCGCTTGGCCACTAACTATAGATGGTAATGGCACACTGTTCCTGTTTCTGTAGTAAACAAAAGTCTTGCGTTATATTTACAGGTAATGTACAGTACCAAGCTAGTTGTTGCTGTTGTCAGTTCTAGTGTTTGGCAACTTCCTCTGCTAAGAGGAATCGGAGAACTGTTGTCCTTTCCCCAGTCATCTATACCAGCACCCAATAAAGAGTGTAGCTGGACTTTGACGGGGGGAGGGAGAGGGTTGTGTTTTACTTTGTGTATATAGTATGATAAGATTGAGAGCATTTTTGTTTCCTTTCAGGGGGATCTGTTCGACGGATCCACTCATAAAGAGTTATGTTGCTCCTTTGATTGCTGCACTAGCCGAAGGCTACCAAAGCCTCTACTTGAAGCAGAGAGGATTAAAGACCCTTCGAGACTCTAAGAAAGATGAGTTCTTTGGCCTTCGCGATTTCTACAGGTACTTGTTATTGCTTCAGAAAGACGCGGTCGTGCAATGTGGCATGATTGTACCTGCGATAAAAAATCCCAACAAACTTCTCCTTTCGACTTTGTACTTTTTCATCATACTCATTCATGTGAAGTCCACAAAAGTTTACCATGATGTCGTTGTTTCTAATTTGTGCCATTTAAGGATTTTGGCATCTTTTCTGCCTGCTGCCATTACCATATCAACGAGCAAACCTCAGATTTGGAAAATAGCTATGAAAACCGTTGTCCCGGAATCATTTTCTTCATAACTGAAGATTGGAAAACCCTTTATGGAATAGTTTTGTTACATATGACAAGCTTGGGAGCGTGCGCAGAATTTAGAATTTAGTTTAGAATTAGATTTGAGCCAAGAACTAGACTTAAAACAGTTGTAATGTAGAAAAATAATATAATTTAGATCCTTATCTAAACCCTCTGACTTTATAATTGTTTAACAGTGGAAACACATTTTTGATGCACTCTGACAGTGACCCTCTCTGGTACATTACCTTTGGTCTTCCTTGATCAATATGAAAAACATCGAAATTGGTCTTTGCTTTGCGAAAACATTCCCCTAACCCGCATCCTTAGCCTTTACTTTTATTCGACCATAACCTAATAGCTCTTGACCCTTATCTCCCACCTTAGCCTTAGCCTTAACGTTGTGTTAGTGTTGCCTTAATGCAAGCATTCATTTAATTTAGCTTAGCATTTGCTGAGCATTTGCAATAGCGCTAACACTAATCCTGTTCCAGCCTGGTAAAGATGGTGTACAGTATTGCCAGGGAGAAAAAATTATCCTTAACAATATAGTTTATATGTTTGTATTAGCACTAACATTAGCTCTATTCCAGCCTGGTAAAGATGGTGTACAGTAAGGGAGATGAAAACCTTGGTCTTAATAAGTAATGGTAATAGGACTGAGTGGAGTGGAGTCGAATTCGGTCTGTAATGATTACGAGTGATAAACAAAATTGATTATGAGCGCGGAGCGAGGTGTACAGTATATTGTCAGGGAGAAAAAACCCTTAGCTATGATATTATATTAGCATTAACGCTAGCTCTATTCCAGCCTGATAAAGATGGTGTACAGTATTGCCGGGGAGAAGGAACGAGAACCAACCTGGCCTGAGCTCGAGCATGCGATCAGGAGAAACTTTGGAGGCCTTGACGAGATTAAGCCCGTGAGGTTCTTCAAGAAGCACTTTCTAAACATCAGACGAAAAGAGGTAGAGTAATGACGGGTTGAAAGGGCCGGTACTGCCTTGGTTTAAGGTACCAGTTAAGGAGAAACTGTTTCTCAACGTAAATAGGTCAAGGAGTAGATTTACCACGTTATTTTACACGCTTTGAATAACATTTTTGAGAATTGCTTTAAGCTTCTTAGTGATGCACTTTCCATGCAACAGACACAGTGTGGTTACTGATTAGTGTACGGTGTGAATGCTGTACAAATACAATCACTAACAAAAATTGGTTCCAGGTTGGAACAAACCCACTCCCCGTTGCAATGTTGAGGTGGCAAATGCTCAAAGACCCAAACACTGTGTTCTCGTCAATTTTCTCATGTTTATAACTTTAGTATTTCATTCGATCTAGTTTTTGCTGATTAAGTTGTATTTTTTAAAAAGTTTAGTCAATTTTCAAATAGGAATCATTAAGTTGGCGATACCTTTAGATGTGTTATTATGTCGTTTCACTAAATTTAATTAGAAATTGACTTTGAAAAGTTTATAAAATGGGTTTCAGCTAAAATGACATAAAAAAAGGATTTGTAAAAATACTTGTCTAGGTTTTGTCGAAAAAAGATAAATAATAACGTTTTGTAGTATATTTTTTTATTTGAAATTTGTAGTATCCCCCTTTGAAAATCACATTGCTGGTTTTTTTTTGCTCTGTTCTGTTAGAAACGACAAGACGACGAGTTTAGTCCAATTAGCCTTATCAAAGCAAGTCTGGAAAGAAAGAATTCTGAAGGGTAAGTACAAGAAAAGGCTTCAGAAAACGTCTTTTTGAAGCTCAAGACTTCGATTTAACGACAGAGTTCAGCAGCTGTGACTAATGCAAAAACTGGTTTAGATCTGTAACCTCGTTCTTGTTATTCGGTAAAGTGTGGGGAGCCTTTCTAACCTCTGTAGAGCTGGCAGGGTAACTCTTCTTAGATAAAGGGTTTCTTCTAACTTACTACTAAACCGATGTGGTTTAACTAATGCACTCAACAAGTTAAGTACATTTGGAAAGAAAGAATTGTGAAGGGTAGATAAAAAGAAATATCTGTTTGAAACACAGCACATTGATCAATATTTAACATTTACCTGTATTTGATAACTGCCACAATGGAAATGTAAACCAATTCTTGCTGCTGAGGCACTGTATAAGGTGTTTCATGAAGCGTATGATTGTCGTGTTCATGCGTTCCCTTTGTTTTGAACTAACAAGAATCAAGGCAAAGTTACAAAGAGCTGGACAAGTTATTTCTGGTAGCGCTTTTGACAGGAAAACATGACTTACTTAACTTTCTATAAAAGGTGAAACTGGTACCTCCAGTTCAATCGACAGGACCACTAAAGAACAAAATGCTTTCTTGCTCAAGGAAGTGATGCTTTGGACGGGACAATGCTCAAACTATTTTAAATCTGTGGGCCATAAAAAGAGACGGCAACTGCTAAAATTGTCCACTGATCATCATTGCCCAAGAGTAAATCCGTATACTGAAACATGCTGGAAATTCCTTTTTGCTCAGTGCACATTTTTAATTTACAGAAAGTTTCAACAGATTGTATGTAGTTTATGAAGAACTAGCTGACCAAGTTTTTGTTATAGCGAGAGCCGTTATCTTCTTGTTCTGACTGAGAACTATGCCGCCCTGAGGATTGTTCAGCAGCAACTGTTGAAAGCGGAGGATGACGCGGTGGTGATCTTTGGTAGCAGCTTTCCTAAGGACCAAGAATACACACAGGTAAACTGGCCTTTTAGCCTATATATAGATTCTCTTATGTCATTTCTGGACCTTTTTATAACCCGAAACCGAACAAAGTTACGTAGGACACCCAGGGCACATTGAGAAGACTTTTCAGAAGCAGCTAAAGCCATGACTCGTAACCCTAAGGTGCCAAATTCGAGTCGTCTGCCCACCAGCCACGTTTGTGAGTCTAGTCTTCTGGCTAGCTGTCTTATCGGATAAGGTTTTAACCGTTGTAAGTTACCCTTGTAAGTTAGATCTGATTATCATTCCTTGCTTATAACATGGTACTGAAAAAGACCCTTACGGGAGGCTGTCATTAGAAAGTTTTCTGTCTCTTGCAACATACAAAAACACTAAGACATTTCAAGATATTCATAACCAGCCCGTACTTTTGCACCTCGCATACAAACCTTTATCTTGACTGAATTGTCCCTTTGATTAATGACTAAAACCGTTCTGTCCCCAGCGAACAATCTCAAACGTTGAACACATTTCCTTTGAAATTAATATGATAAATGCAATAGCTGAAATATTTTCAAGCAATTGTTTTCTTGATATTTTGGTTACTTTTTGGATATGACAGTGTCTGCAATCAAATTGCTATTTGACATATTTAAAAGGGTTGTTTCACTGTAAGATTGCTCACGGTCATTCCATAGCTCAGCAAAACACGTTGAAAATACAAGAATAAGTTTTGCTAAGATAACTTAAGCACAATTTTGTTTTAAACGTTTCAGATGTGTATAGTAAAGATGGCTCTTTTTTATGACGATTGAAACGGAATACAGTTGTGAGGGCCGAGGCAAGTTGTTGATTAACTATCGTAACATCTCTGTTACAATCAATCAATTACTAATCAATTACTTTAGGTTTTTATCCAACACATTGGCTACCGACCAGCAAGTATGGTTCAACCTTTAACTTGCCCTACTAAAGGTTTATTTGAGGGGAAACGTTGGCCATTTTACCGCGGGTGTAGAGCGGGCAAACAAGTTAAAGAACGAGAGAGTTACAAGCGCCATGGTATAACACGCATAGAACGAACAAGACGAGCGAACCGCAACTCCGTAACACCGATCTCTGGGCATGTCGCCGATAACTGTACAACTATTCGTCCTGAAAAACCTCTTCCTGCAC
>JAOBYH010042003.1:0-12191 GCA_025403525.1 Umimayanthus kanabou | reverse complement strand
TCGACAACAAACAATTTTTCCTTTTCAAAAGGAAAAATACTTTTGTTATCGATCACTAACGCGACTGTTTTGTTATCGACGATTAATTTTTCCCGTCTGTGAGACAGCACTAACAGTTGTTATCGATAACTAAATCTCTCGTCTGTGGAGGCCCTAATTTCTGACTAATGCATGAAAGTGTAAATACTAACACAAAGTACACAATCATATTGTTTTTTCTGTCTTGCGCTGAATGTTCTAGAGTTTCGAGAAATTACGAAAACATTAAAATATGGAATCATCGGTGGTCTTTTTCTCTATAAACCCTATAGAAATTAACCTACGTTATCACTTCTATTTACTTGTGTTTGCTTATTTATAGAAAATTATGCTAAATGTTAGTTTTTGGTTTTGCTACCAAACACTTTAATTTGAAGTTTAATCCTTTATATCAATATTTCCGATGACGATGAAAATTGTGAGATGGGTTGTAACTACTCTTCAAAACAACATAATACTCCACTTCCAACAACAAATACTAATTTCTGGACTTTCATTTTCAGACAAAGAATTTTATATTGGCAGACTGAAAATGAGAAATGGCAGAAGCGGATATTAGGGGAAGCAGAAACTGCCAGAAAAAGATAACGAGGCTTGTCGGAACATTTTCAAAGATAATTCTCAGTAACTTCACTTTAGTCACCGCCAAGTCTCGCCGTAGGCACAACTTGATTTCAATTTGGAGAAGATATGATAATTGTCTATTCTCGCTAATTGAATTAATTTCAACCCACTGGAGTGGATTCTGGTTTGTTTGTTGGATGAAATATATTTTGAACATATCCTTTAGTTCGTGTTTGGCAAAAAGAATCGCAGACACAGGTGGGAAAATTTCAAGATAAATTAATAGTTTCAAGTCCACCTGCCTTCTGATCTTTTACTTACTGATGATCCGATGTAAATTGCGACTGTGAACCTACTGCAGTTTGTTGACATGTGAGCCATGACAGTGCTGTAAAAAGCAAATTGTGAATATTTATAGTGCGGTTTCGTCAGCTGGCATTTTGCTCTTCGTTGGGTCAGTGCCAGCCAAGCCACAGGCAACTTATGAAACGAAACTGACTTGCTGGGTGTGCGGTTTTAGTTGTTTTATAATTTGCTGCTATATTTGACTCTACACAAGTTATATCGGTAACTACAACAGTTTTCAGGAATTAGACGGGTTATTTTTAGGTGACAAACCAGCGGAGGCTACACAGAGCGAGACAAAGTATAAACAAGATATTTTGAAGGGCATAATTATTAGTTGATAGAAGACCATGGTTGAGCGGATTTATGGCGGCAGGCTTCCTCTATTCCATGACAAATCTGCTCTATTTTCTTCGCCTCGAGCTCAACGATTCAGCTCGGAAAAGACTCCAATTGCTCCTGGAACTAATCTAGGAACAATTTGCGAGACTACAGATGAAGTAGGTGCACATATTTCGCCGTGTGGTAGCGCATCGAGTTTATATTATGAAGAGGAGTTTGTTGAACCAGGACCTCCCAGCTATCGCAAACCTCGTGCAATGTCACTTCCTGCAATATACAGAGATGGAAGCTACGTAAAATTGAAAAATCAGATCGTTAACATGCGCAAAACCTCTCTAAATAAGCCGAGACGCTTTTCTGCCCCAAGTGGGCCCTCAACAAACATCTTATACACTCCGATGCAAAGACATGTGCGGCGAATCTCCGCGGGGTCCAACACGACTTTGCCATTACACAGAGAGTCGATTTTCAAGCTGATAAAAAGAGGCAAAGCTGGTGATGAGATCTTAGACAACAGATCCTCTTTTACTGGGAAGAACTACAAGACAAAAGAATTGCGAAGGCACTCTGATCCGTTGCTTTATTCGACAATCCCACTATCTCCAGATAATGCAACCGAAACAAAGGAAAAAGTTGGAAAGTTGTCCGAGACGTCTGTTGAAGTGCAAGCTGCTACTCCGGCTATTCACAACAACGAAAATACCGAGAAACGTACTGTCATTAACAGTTATTCACGACCTCGAAGAAAATCTTCGGTTGTTCCTGTCCCTTTTCGAATACCTGAGAGTCAGAAAAAAAAGCAACCGACAGGAAGTAAGCCAAGACCACTTTCATTCCCCCCGGCTAAGGAACATCAAGGGAGGATAAGAAGTTTGCAAAGCTCAACGGTTTTTATCTCTGAGGCTCTGAAAGAAACTGTTTCTCACAGACATCCGCCGCTGACTTTGAAATATCCAAGTTTGGTTCATAACAGTTGGGATATGGTACAAGAGAAAGGCAAACTAGATCGGTTGTGTCTTGATGATAACACGGAATTGGAAGAGGAATTTAGTCAGAATGATTTCTGCTCTAGAGCCGAACGAATAGTACAGTGGATGAATTTTTTTGGTTGACTGAAGTTTGAAAATTTGGAACAAAAAGCTTCACAAAATACAAGTGCTTGTTACAACTAGCCATACTATTATTATATTAAGTAGTATTTGCGAATCTCGCTATCGCAACTCCGCCTTAATCCCTAAAAATAGGTCAAGGAAAATTCCTCACATTTGACAACATAGAATAGATAACAAAAATAGGTTGTTTAAATATGGTTGGCCTTCTTTTATGACTTCATCCGGTTTTCCCAAACGCGTGTACTTTGTGAAACAAAAAAGTTGTTTAATATATGATTTGTTTGAATTCTTTAAGCAAAATACCAAAAATGAGACAATGCATTCAAATTTGTCCTTGAAGATCTCATTTCCATTTTAATAAGACAAACGCCAAATTCGGATGCAAGAAAGCTTTCATAATGGATCGCAACAAGTCGAGATGATGCAGTGATAATAGAACTGTTTTTATCGAACAATCTACTATTAATATTTAATTTCCAAACCATTAGACTAATCCGTCCTGCTCCGTACATATTAAAAAATAACTCGGTGGTGTATTTCACTATTTGAAACGCACGCACATAAATATTGCATGGCTAGTTTCTAAAATTATTAAAAAACGATTCACAACTTATTATTTTTCACTTGGCTGAAATACAACCGGAAACCGTTTTGCATATGTTCATAAAGCTAAAGATGTCAGTTGCAAAGACGTCTTTGGATACCCAATGGCTTCGAAGCCGACGTCTCGTAATTGCATTGATCAAAACCGCTTGCTGTGCAAATGACAAGATTGTTTTGCTCATGCCGTGATTGAAAGCCGGTTCAATAATTTCAGTTGAAACCGAGACAAAACAAAATCAATGATAAAACATTGAAAAATAATGTTGGATGTAAGAATATATTAGTCTAGACACTCCTAAAAAATCGAGAATTCGGCACGAAAACCTGAAAGAACTAAAATTTAAAATGACATGTCAGACTGCATCCAGGGTGCTAGTCTCCCACTAAACTATTCTATTTCATGCCTTCGCTGCCAAAGGTATCTCCTTCGTTACCACGACTATTGCCAGGCGCGTAGCCAGCCAGTTTTTTCTGGTAAGCCCGAGGGACCATTTTGTCTGTCCTGTACCTTCATTTTCCGAAATGAAAGAAACTGGATGAAGAAAAGTGCTAGGGTTTCAGAAAAACTGGTAAGCCGGGCTTACCTGGCTTACAGGTAGCTACGCGCCTGATTGCGGTGCTGGTGGATTTCTTTCTTTCCCTACCAACTGAACAAAGACAAAAGCTAATGCAATGATTAAATTTTAATGGGCTCGTTCACTCCTTTTTAGCTTTTACCTTTGAAGTCAGCATTTCATTAATGACATGAAATGACAGTTCAAATTTTATTTCTTTAGTAGTTTCTTGCGGCAAACCTTTCAAACGAGCATTTTCAGTTATACAGAAAAAATACTGGGATATGCGGAAAAAGTTGCTGTTACACAGCTGTTACTTTGAAAACAAAAATAAAGAATTGTGATTATTGATCTGTTAGTTGTCTGACTGTATCTTGATTTCTGATTGTGATGGAGGATGAATGTATGACGAAAAACTTTTCGCGTTGATACAGCCGCCATGTTGGAATCGAAAAGCAAACCGCTGGAGCCTGGGTTAAGGAGGTATGATACCCTAAAAAACTTTTTCTCTCCAATTTGATGTTGTGGCTAGTTGTGGTCATATGCGAACATGTTGACCCAAACCATACGCAAAAATATACTAATTGGCTCTGCTGTTGCCATGGTAACGTACTGGTGCATACTTTTGTTGGGTTTTGGTGCATTACTTCTAGCACTAATAACTCAAATGACAATTGTGACCGAGGGAAAATAAATAAAACCTAGGCAGAATGACTTCAATACACTTGTTGTGTGCAATGAACCTCAATTTTGGGCTTCTTTCAGTTTTTTGTCAGACAAAAAAATTTTTGAGTATTAAATTTCCCAAAATTAGGCCTTTTCTGAGGCAAATCTTCTTATAAATCTTCTCGGCAAGGAAAAACAGGCTATGTATACTGTTTCATTTACATGTAGGTTTATTGCACAGATAAAGCCTCTAGCATGTTTCTGAAGCAGATTTTGATTTTCCATCAACATTCATGGGAGCTGCACAATTGCTAGAACTAAATCACTTCAGGCAAAATAAATCCTTTAAAACCACATGGGGTCACAATAATTATTTGAAGTCACATTTTTCCACATTTGGGGTAAATATCCAGCTACTAGTTGCTATGACATACCAAACAATGCAAAGAACCACAAACTAACCAGAAATGGCCATTTGTACGACAAATAATAAAGCAAAACTTTCATATAATCTTCAATTTCATTGAAAACCAGCACATGCAAGGACACGAAATTACCTGACAAACAAGCTCTCCGAAATTCTTTTTCTCATGTTTTCTTGTTCAATCCAGAGCAAAATCTTCATTAAACAATCCTTTTCCTTCTATACTATTCAGTTGGTTGTGAAGAAATGCTTAAGAACGAGCTGGACTAGCTCAAGGCAACTTCGAGAAATCAGCCATGTTGCACAGTTATGCCCCATTGCATCATGGGAAATCCGATCCGTAATATTTCCGCGCAGGAAAGTCCCCACTCCATCCAATTTGTATTTTAATATAAGTCACCAACCAGGTTTGCATTCTGCACTAGCAGCTGCCTAGACACATTTAACTTTCAGTCAAACTTCCAGAAGTAGAGAATACAGTTTTTGGCCCCGTACTATCCGAGACTGGAACAATCTACAACCCGAAATCCTGGATATAAATGACACAAATACTTTCAGAAATATGATTAAATCATTATTTCCCGACCGACCACCCGCGTTACGTCCCCTAGGGATATTGCGGGAAATATATGTAGATGTAGGTGTAGATGCAGCCTGGCGAGACATGGCAAACTTGCTAAACTGGCCCCTTGTCCGTGAAAGACAAACCGTTGGTTGCTAACAACACAATTCCAACGTTTATGTCATTTTCACAGTCTTCGAAACTGGCAAGGATTAAGCCTTCTCAACCCTTTATGATGAGCTCTTGCACCAGCAAATTGCCAAAAATTGAAAAAAAGAAGGCAATTTTTTGCCACCTTCTTAAGAGCATCCTGCCGCCCAGAAATTAAGGAGAAAGATGGTGAGTAGTGTCACGTGACCAGGTATCATAGCACATAACAACTGTATGTCATACCCAGTCCCCAAGGTTTTATCCGTGGAGAAATAAGATATCAAAGAGACCCAACCCCCTCCCCAAAAATAGCCTTTTTTTCATACATTTTCTAGGGTATCATACCTCCTTACAATTAGGCACCAGGACCTCAAAATTATTTTTCTTTCGCGGTCAATTACCGAGTTTTGCCGAGTTCTGCACAATTAATTAAAAATATTATAAAACATAAACTGACTGTTCGCATACACGCTGTTTTTATAATAAAAACCTTATAAGAATAACAAGGCTCAATTTGGCTAAAATTTAAGAACAGCTTAATAGCAAGCTCAGGCTGAGACCCGATAACTATGTAAACTTTTCAAGTAGAAACTTGACTGAAACTCGTAATTTAACTTAGCAATACAGTACAAAAATAATGAGAGTAGTTCGCTTCTACAAACAGCCCTACAGAACTTGTATGGTGCGATGTGTTTCGTAATTTTCCAAGGCTTTGTTTCTATCAGTTGTTTTTTTTTATCTTCAATCCAAACCACTCCTAGAAATATGAACAAATTAAGAATAAATTGAGGCTGAAATCGCCAAAAAATTAAAAACAATGAGCCTCGGCAAAATTTACTGGTTATTATAAAAAAATAGAGTGTACAACTCGTCGGAAAAGCTTGGTCGGAAAGCTTGCAGCCAAACGGTTTTATAAAGTTGGGGGTTTGGCACTAGTTGATCCAGGCTCGCGCAACTTGCTTTACAATGCCAATTTAGCGTTATAAGGACAGCGAAACAAACAACGCGTGAGATCATTGTTATATTTGTTATTCTTAGTAACATTGCACCGAGTGGCTCTTCGGTACTTCCGGCAACTCTTACTTGAAGAACAGCGGTGACGATATTACTGATGCGAGCCAGGCTCATCATTGGCAACCGTCCGTCTGGAGACGCTTTCAAGAATGGCTTATGAGACCAATTCTAAGGTGGAAATCCTTTCCGCAGTTGTTGCTTTAGCAGTCAGTTCCTGTCAGAGTTGATGCTGCCAGCAATTTGCGCCTGACTCTCATGGCAGCCAGACGGGCATGTCACGTTTGCTCTTCGTTCTTCAGACCGTCCCCGGCTGACAGTCTCAGCTTTTCTCCATCGTTCGCACAGCTTTCCCAGCTCTCAACAACGATGCCACACGACTTCAAGTCTCGCTTACAGAAGTCCTTGAAGCTGAGACGAGGACGACTAACTAGTGAAGAGCCTTCCACAAATTCGCCGTACAGCAAGTTTTTGAAAATGTGACCTGGATCCATGTGATGGACGTGATCTAGCCATTTAGACGCCTTTTGCTAAAGAGAGTGAATATACTAAGAATGATCATAATACTTCCGAGGGATAAACGCTGGTCTTTCATGCTAGAGAACCAAAAAAGCTTCAAAGTTTGATACAATGAAAAACACATGATCGCGATCTTTAATTTCTTAAGGAATTGCGCAACGCCTATGACGTCACAAATCACGTGGAAAGCTATTTATGTTCCATAAAAATTGCCAAATAGTATTCAAGACTAAGAATTAGCACTAGTTTGAAATTTTTGAATTATGTTTTGGAAATAATGATCAAGAAGGTCAAAATTTGGCCAAAAATGGCGCAAAACAGCGATGCCATGGCAACAAGTAATACCTTTTACGCAAAGTTGTTCTAAAATTTCGTTCTCCAATAAATTTTGGGAAAAATTACCGGATTCGGTGGATATACCTTGAATATCAAGAAACTTCTGGACGGGTGAAAATTCCACCTCCACATATCACCCCCTCCTCCCCCCCCCCAGTCCCCCAAGGGCAAATAGGGTATAGGTTCAATCTAACACTTTTCCATCAAATATGAGTCAAATAAGACCGCTTTATGACGTCACCCAAAAATGAAGACTATGAAATCCAAGATGCGGATTTTTTTTATGTCACAAGATGTCATAAGTGACTGTATTAGAAAGATTACAATTTCCCAAAATCTGATTGATTCAACTTTCTAATTTTCCTTAATCTAACAGCAAAATCGTTTATCGGAGAATTTCCAATAAAAAAATGCTATCATTGAACACCTGTTATCGGACAGTTGAACAGACAGAGGCGGATCCAGTAATTTAGGAAAGGGGGGGGGGCATTAAAGCCATACCTCCCAAGTGTTTGTACGGTAAATGCTGGTTATTCGAGCACGGAAGGCGCGAGTATTGGAGGGGGGTGCGGGGGAATTCTCCCCCGGAAAATTTTGAAACTTGGTTACTCTAAAAGGCCATTTCCTGCGTTTTGAAACCATTTTGGAGCAAAATTAAATGACGCTCTTTGGCCCTTCTTATCCTCTTATTTGAACCTGAATATGTACTCTTCTGCAATTCAATCGCGTTTCAATAAGTTGTGTACTGCCCATGCGCGGGTCTAGGGATGAGACGCTGAAAGAGTCGACCTCTACTCTTAGAACGAAAGATCCCATTGGATAAAAAGACAATATAAGTAACCCAAACCTTAACTCTAAAACTGACCATCCGTAAACAAACATACAATAGCATATTGTTAAAAAGTGTTAGCTGTTGTTATTGTTATTGTTCAGCAACCAATGGAATATTTCGTTCTGATAGTAGAGCTTTACTGTGCGCTTGTGATACCTCGTTTTGAACTAGTCGAACCCAGTTCTTTGCCGCGCCGGAACCATTCATGTATAAAGTGTAGGTCAATAAAGTTTCAAACCCGTTCTCACGGTCGAAACACCCACAAAAACTGATGGATTACCAGCAGGAATACTCTCCTATAAGGTACGTTCGGAAGAACCAGACTGTGTGTCAGTAAAGGGAAAAATGGTCCTGTAGTCACAGGTTGTCTCGTTTACACTATACCGGGTAACTTTTGTGCCGACATTGTAAGACTTTGTATGATATTTCATTCGTTTCCATATGTCATTTGTTATTTCACTTGATTTTTATTAAAGCCACCCTTAACATTTTTAATCTTTACGCCGTTTCGTATCTACAAGATAGGGTCGGAGAACTGGAAAATGCTAATCAACAAATTCCAAGCTAGTGCATATAAATACTGCTTGTGCAGCCAGTGCGATCGTTCGGATCAGGACCGTATACATAAAAATGTGGGGATAATATAACTTTAAATGCGGATGAAAAATTAGCATACCTTGTAGCCTCAAATATCAGCGCTTTTTTTACGTTTGTGGGCTTATTCGTGCACTCGGGAAGGCTTTGACGCCGACTTGGATAGGATATTCCAGCTTGATCCATCTTCAGTTCACGAATTCGAACCACCCCAAAAATGCGCGACAAAGCAACTAACCTTCGGCTACATGATTGTTTCATTTCTGCATCCGTAAGACGGGCAACTCAAGCGCAAACCTTTTTTTATTTCAAAACTAAACAAAATCCCATACAAAGTTTTATAGTGTTGAGGCTCAATCATGCAAAGTCTTTTATAAATTACAAGTTAGTCGTACCGCCTGTAAGCCTTCGTTCAACTAACGGGTAACGAGTTCATTAACTTTTTGAAGTTTTTGCAAAACTTACTGAAACTAGGGAGAGTTGAAAGAATGATGACACAAAGGGGGGCAGGAGTGAAATCCGCGGTACCCAAATTTATGCGTTGACCCGCAGTTATATATATCTGTTTCATCGTCCGAATCCAAAATCGGAATGTGAACCACCCACCCGTGCGCTACATTCTGATTGTTAAATCCAAAATCCGAGCAAAAAATCGGCCTAATAATTCGAATCCACGAATACGCTTAATAGGATCCCCGAACCTGCTGAAGTTATCTTAAAAATCCATAATCAGTTAATCCGAACAAATCTTAAGGCCGCTACACACGAGCCGATTTTTTTGTCGGCGTCAAAAAATCGGCCCGTGTGTGGTAGTTCCAGACAAGTTTCAGACAAGATTTTTTGTCGGGGAAGAGATTGTGCATGTTTGATCCAAAAACGTCTGCCGATAAAAAATGGGTACGTGTGTGGCGGATTCAGACAAATTGTCGGGAGCAGAGCTTGGTTCAACTAATCACAGATCGGAATATATATAATACGCGGGAAGATTCAAGATGGCGGCCGCAGTCGCAGGTGAGGAAGTTGCCGTTTCAGAAAACAACAGTGATGGTGCTACATGGACTTTAGAAAAAGCCAGCACCTTGCACTAGCACACCCACACGAATCGTCTGTAGAGACGGAGGTGGATTAAATAGGAAGAAGAAGAAGAAGAAGAAGAAGAAGAAGAAGAAGAAGAAGAAGAAGAAGAAGAAGAAGAAGAAGAAGAAGAAGAGAAGATCTTCTTGTCCAAGTTACTGAAAGAGATTGCCGTAAGCTCCTTGGTCGTCTCGTCTCAATACCCATGGCTTGACCCAAATTGTTCTACTACATCTCTTCAACCGTTGCTTTCTTCGCCGTATCATGAGGAGGATGATTGCAGCCAGCTTTTCTTTTACGAATCATAATAGTTACCATCTTCACAAACTTTTTAACAAGGCGATATCCAGGCTGAGCGACGGTGAAAGTAGTCTGGGTACGAGGTCATGCTCCGCTGCCTTGCCAGCCAGGGCAAAAAATCGGTACGTGTGTGGCAGTTTTTATTTCCCGACAAATTATCGGCGTCAAAATATCGGGAGCTTCCCGACAAAAAGTCGGCTCGTGTGTAGCGGCCTTTAGGCGAATTGCGAGAAACCTGCCGATCCGCAAACATTTTCGCCCGTCGTTTAGGCTTATAGTTAATATTAATATGCATATGGTTGAGTTAAGCTCTGTTTACACGGCACAAACTAACCCGGGTTCGACCCGACCTTGTTCACATTGCCAAATACCCAAAACGCGTGTAAACACTAACCTTGGGGTGAACCCGGGTTAGTTTTTCACACGCATGCGTGTGAAGCTGTGTGAATGTGAAAAATTAGAAGCTATATCTTTGAAGCCGCAAGGAGATTGAAAGGAATTTTATTATAACGCTCACGTTCTCTGTAAAACTCTAAAATTACAATTTGTTTTTAAAGACGACGACGGGAAGGTGGCCAGCTGGTTGCATTCCCGGGTGAAGCTATTGTATTCTGTAACCAAGTCTATTGTTTTGTAACATTCTCGTTGACGATCGCGTCAAACACGCCGCAAAGTTTGATAGGTTAACGCACGAGTGCGCATGTGCAAAATCAAAACTAACCTGGGTTTGACCCAGATTTGTGTTTACACGAAATAATATTTGTTAGTCCAGACATTATACTGGATCAACCTAGAACTAACGCTTATAAATTAAACTCTGTAAAGTGCCCGAAATGGAAAGAACAGATCAAGTTAGTATGTACTGAAAATCTAGGGGCTTAATATGGAAAGCAATGACACTGGTAAGGTTTTGCAAACACAAAATACCCAGGTTCTTTTATTGCAGAGAATGCATGACAGTTTGCATGAGATCGAGGCTGGAAGGGCACTCAACGCAAATCTCCCGTACATACCATACCAGCGCCATAGTTCTTAGTATTCAATTCCCAAATTTTCGGTACTTACTAACTTTGACCTGCTCTTTCTTTTCAGTCTGTCATTTACGGAGTGCTTAGTAGCATCGGGTTTTCAAAAGCGTGAAAAAGTTCTATTGGAAAGACCACCATTTATTATTATGAAATAATTTTAGTTGGTACTCTCTTATTGGCTGAAAACCCGTATGATATAAGCGTATGTCAAACGGGCTGCTCTGGTATAACAAGCTAATTACGGTATTCTATCATTCTTTTTCATGTGACACATCCTGATGTCAACACTAAGCTTGTGAGAACACTAGATTCGCTGAAAAATAGTTCGACGAGTTTCTCTGCAGTACTCTCGTTTTCTCCCAACTTTCCGTGTTGACATAATGGCAAACACTTTAAAACCTGGGTCACACGAGCTTGATAATTGTATGAGGGAGGGGACATTGGGGTTCACGCCGTTGTTGCGATATTCATACCCCTCCAATGGCCCCTTCTATGAGAGTCGAGTGACCATTTCGGAGGAAAGTTTCTAAACTGACGTGTTCAACTCTCATGCGCGCGGTCAAACGAGAATGGGAGTCCATGAGAGTTGACAAGAGACGAAGTTGATGAAAGCGCACGAGAGTCGATGAAGCAATTTTCCTCTTCGTAAACGGTTGATGCCAATTGTAACAGTCGATGCTATTTCGAATAACAGTCTATTGTCGTTTTCATGAAGAAGACGTGATCGCGGAAATACAACTAATACTAACCCTGACCCTAACCTTAACCCTAATCCAAACCAAAATTAACTCTAAAAGTAAAAGAAGAAACTAAATAAAAAAAAGAAAACAAAATCGAAATTAAAAAAAAAAAGAATTACCGCGTTCTGAACCCGTGGCAGTGACCGCTAGCGTTCCAGTCTTATACACTACCTCTTCATCAACAGTTCAGCCTGGTTCAATGCCGTTCACATTCTTTTTGTTGTATAAATATATATTTCAAATGGCATCGAATGTTGTTGGAAATGGCGTCGACTGTTACGTGCATGGATCACTGTTTTGTATTGTGGCGTCATACGCGAATTTTTATTTAACGGTTTTAGTTCTGTTTTTCTTTGTGCTTGTGTTTGTTGTTCAGTAACTGTGCTCACAAAGTGG
>JAOBYH010041892.1:0-12193 GCA_025403525.1 Umimayanthus kanabou | reverse complement strand
GCCGCAATTTTAAAGAAATGTATGGTGAGCAACTGAAACAAAAATGCGTGAACTTATAGAAAATGTATGGAAAATTTCTGCGTGAAGAGCAAGTAAAATGCGGGACTTTCACGCCAAATGCGTGAAGCTTGGCAGATCTGAGACTTAAGTTTAGATTTGACAGTAATTCGCCTATTCGAGACTGCCGGCGAAAGTGCAAAGTGCAAAGATTACCCTTTGGCCTTAAAATCTTGGTAACATCTGTGCTATAATGCACTGTTTACGAGGTTACGAGCTTCTACTTTTAGATAGCGGACGAGGTGCGGAGCATGCATATTTGGACAAACTACGGAATATAGGATAAACACTGGAAGACTAGTTTTGAAAAAAACTGTTTTTTCTGCGTGGGCGAGTACGCTGAATATGGGTTTGATCAACAAAGGGACTGCTCCGACGAAGGGCTAACGCTCGAAACGTCAGCTAAACACCATATCCCACAGGCGAAAAACATACCATATCAACCTTTGTTGATCAAACCCATATACGGAATATAGGATATATACCGTAACTAGAGAGCCAATCAGATTACCAGAAATTCGATATCGGCTGTGTTTCGTATTTAAATTTTAATTGTAATATTTAGTTATTATTTATAGTATAATCATTATTATCATATCTAATAATCGTTTTGCATATGCCTGCACATATTTGGTAAGTTCTAAAACTAAAAGTCCGAGTTCCTAGCGTCTAACTTGTCCTGTTTCATATCTGTATACACAGTATCGTACTACAAGTGAGACTAGAGCTGTTAAACCTAATTATGAGCCTTACGTTCGCTTTCTTCTAAAATAGCAAATGACCAATTATTCAAAGTTTTAGCTTGATTTAGCGCACAGAAAACACAACTGGAATGTACGCTAGACATAGTCCTCAAACAGTGATTTAGCTTTGAGTGAGATTTATGCCACTCGATCAGTGACGTTCGATTAGAAACTAGTGACCGAGTTGGCGCAGTAGCGGTTTTATGCTCTCTGCACTAACGTTATACCCGACAAAGATTCAAACGTCTTCTGGTGGGCATTCCAAAGATGTCTTCGAAGTACAGAGAACCGTGATAAACTGGATTCTAAACGTGTTTGGCACCAAATTCACGCCGGAAAATATATCTTGCTGTGAATAGGCAGTTGAAGGGCGATGAGTATGACTTGGTCATGTTATATGGAGATCGAACGGTTTCTCTTCTTCCTTGTTTTTCTAGCTTTCAATGTTAATGTTCGGGGGGGTGGTTGGAGGATGAGAAACCGTTAAAACGCGATTAGGGGGCGATAACGGCGTAGACTATACTTCCGGCAAGTGACAATCATTTTATTTCAATATTTACAGAGATATCGATGGATCCTACAAAGTCTTATATTGTGAATCACAGTTGCACTAACTATATTCACTGATAATACTGGTCTTTTGTGGCTTATAATAGATTAGTGGATACTATATTTTGATCAATCCCTTTATATCAACTGTCGCATGATAAAGTTATCCTAGTAAAACATTTGTGTTCTCACTGATGAACAATCGTTTCTAAAGGAAAATCATTCCAGCACATTCCGCTATAAGAATAAACATTATTTAGTCAAGGGCAGCTAGGTAGTCATATTTTCATGTGCCCAAGTACGACACAAAATTAATAAAATTTCAGGCTCTTCACATACAAATGCAATAGTATCGACAAGGTTTGTCCCTAAAACTTAGCTTTAGGCCACTTAAAAAATATCCCGGTTTATCATCAGAAACCTTCCAAAATTCAGTGATGGAGGGCACTTTTTTTTTTCTTTTTGTTTTTGGGCCCAGACTTCCAAAAACAGCCCCAAATAAGGCCCGGGTCAAACGTCGAACTTCACGTGCCGAACTAAATTGCAGTTTAGGTCGACCCAAATTAATTAAGTTCGACTGTAGTCGATCCTAATACAAACAGTCGAACTCAATTGAGTCAAACGTCAAACTTCACATGTACTTAATTCACTGAATTTAGTTCGGCACATGTGGTCATGAGCTGTGGGAGACATTGTACTCATATATTAATAAAATTATCTCCTTACCAGCACCTATGTTGTATTGTGTCTTTGATTGCTTCGTTCTGCTCCATAAATCCCCAGTATTTGCCGTTTTTATCCATATTTCTCCATGCTTTTCCGGTGGATTCGCCATTCGATTTCATTCGCCTGGAGCACGCAAGATCAGGGATTTGTATCTCTGAAATTCGAGCGAGCGCCGTTATCGGGCCTTCCCGATGGGGAAGAGTAATTTTGTGTTCTTAAAAAGAGGTCAGCACGATTTCAAAATACAATTGCCATTGTATTTCCTACAACCTGATTGGCTAAATCGATCGTTTCTTATCAACCTTGAAACGATTTCCCACCCACTCTCTCTTTGGCTTTCGCTGGGCGTCAGAGATAGTCTGGTTCAGCGGTCGTACCGTTAGGAGTACAAATGCCGGAACTGACAACAAGAAATTGAATGGCGAATCCCCGGCAAAGCATGGAGAAATATGGATAAAAACGGCAAATATTGGGGATTTATGGAGAAGAACACACATAAAATAGAGATGGACGGAACTCCATAGGACCATATCGCCGTTATGCTGGGATTACCCAGAGTTCTTATCGGGCACGAACAAGGAAACAGTGGATTCGCCAAACTGGCTCTAATGAAAAGGCTGTAACTCGGCCTGCGGAGGGAGGAACGGGAATCATTGCCAGCCAGCGCTAAGTATTGGACTTGAAGTTTTTCGGACTTGCGGACTGTTTGTTCATTAAAAAGATATTCCTATTAAAAAACTTGACGACAAAAGTGCGTGTTTTTGGTGCTGTTCCTGGAGTTGGAAAACAAGCATTTCTAATTTGGCGACAAATCAAACCACGAAATTCGACAGAAATCAAGGATTTTTGCTGGCGTATTGAACGCAGACATTTGAGCATGTTATGTGCTGACAGAACTGTCGATTCATCGACGCTTTGTTTGTTGATCTGAATATGTTGCAACTTTTTAAGGCTATGCTTCGAATTCGAACGATATTTAAAGAGCCAGTCGGGAAAGGGTTAATTGAATAATGTTAGCACTGACCAAAATAAAGTTTATAGAAATCAATGGAGATTGGAAATGTGTTTTAGGATCGTAGGATCT
The DNA here is from genome assembly GCA_025403525.1 of Umimayanthus kanabou. Classification (NCBI taxonomy): domain Eukaryota; kingdom Metazoa; phylum Cnidaria; class Anthozoa; order Zoantharia; family Parazoanthidae; genus Umimayanthus; species Umimayanthus kanabou. Next base: position 9,034 of record JAOBYH010041892.1, on the reverse strand, counting down.
GAAATTTGATAATTGTTTCGATCAATTTTTGTCTCTACAAATACGTTTTTAAGAGGTTCAGTTTGGGGGTTGACGTAAAGGACTGATTGGCTTTCTTCTAAGATCGTTTGTGAAGGGCATTCATGGAACATGAAAACTGTTAGCAGCTAGCCACCCTTAAATTCGGCCGTGGAAAAACTGTTGTTTGGTTTGCCGAGATAAACACGTTGCTAAGTGCACGTAGTTTTACATCAATAGGGAAGCACAATATCAGATCATATGCACTATCACCCATGTTTTAGTTTTAACATTTCACGAAAATTCAAGAAAATGTTGAACAAAACTAGTAGTGGTAGTAACCTTTATTAAGCCTGGGTAATCCTCTCAGTACACAGAATTATATTATCATTTGGGGCCCATTCTCCATGTTATTGCATAACACTACGGTTTTGCTTAAATTGTAATTGTTTCCAGCACTTGACATTTAAGTGTATATGCCAATACCTAATCCTAGCAGAGTCGATTGTCTTAAGAGAACTTAGCTGAACCGGCAAGTTGCCAATGATACAAACCAAGTGAGTACATTCCTATGATAATACAACCTTAAATTAACACACACCGCCGTAAGAAAGCAAATAGATCGTTCGTGTCCTTATATGTGCACCTGTGAAATTAGCGAAACAGACCCGGAGTTTAATATCTCGCGGTTGTTAGGCTTATGTCATAGTTAATCTTACTCCTTAGCTCTCCTCACTTAGTTGTGTTTTATCTCATACTTATTTTTGTGCTTGTGCTAATTCTTATTTTACGACTATCCTCACCAGTTGTGTTTTTGCTTATCTCGTCAATGAAACAAACCTTAAGAATACATAGGAAATAGGCAACGTGGAGGTAAGCACCTTTCTGGACATATGGCGATAGATTGTCACAAAAAGAGTCGAAATGAACAGTGTATAGCATTATATAAGGCAGCATGCTTTAGCACCTTTCTTTCGCCCGGCAGTTTTTGACAAATTAATCTCCCTATTTTGCTGCCGCTCTTTGTTCTCATCCAAACTGTCTACGTGTTGAGGCAATGACACCTCGACCATCGGTCTCTTGTCCTCCTGGGTTTGATCTCGCACCTCTTCATACGCAGTTCCCTGTTCATTCAAATTTACTTCTGTTCGTTCCTTGCCTGTGAAGGAAAAAAAGGAAAATTTACAATATTTTTCAGTGTTATGCTTAGATGAGATCAAGGATTTGATACCAAGCGTATCGAGACTTGAACTTTGTGCAGCTTTCTTTCGCCACACCGTTCGTGGACAGGGCGATAAAGCCGTTGGTCTAGTTTCTTGGCGTTCTATCTGGAGACTTAAAGAACTCGAACACTTCTCAAAAAGAGCAGGGTACTATATATAATAACAGACATTGGCACCGGACATAATGATATGATCGTAATGCTCTTTCAGAAATTACGTATAAAGCGCTATATCACCACTGCAATCTTGACTTGAGGTGGTATTCTAGAAACAAGGGAGACTCTCATACGCTAGAAAACACTATTATTGTCAAGAAACCCTTCTGCCTGCCATTGTCATCTAATCGAGACCAAGAAATTTGATATAAGAACCAGTCAACACTTATTTAAGTAAAAGAACAGGCCGATTGCTAAGGAAAGTTAAAGCATATAGAAGATTACATCATTGTCTACATTTCCCCTCATGATTTCTTAACATCACAACAGGGCATTTATACGTTGAATACTTTTGGAAGAAGTTTGTCTTTGAAAACGTGGAAAATTACAAAGAACGCGTTAAGACGGTACAGCCAATAAAATGTTTCTAAAATAGAAGTCATTCAGTGACTGATCATCAGTAAGAGACCTAAAATGTGTGTAATTCCTGAATGGTTTTCGGATCCAGCAAACCTTATACCAATTGCTTTTGCTGGCACATAAATTTCTACAAAATCGGAAGTATTTAAATACCATTTTCTCCGAAATTATATATTCGTCATATCACACTCAAGTTCCGATGAACACTGATCGTTCCATGATTTGTCCTCATCAGTGATCCACCTATTACTAAAGTGTGATGCATGTCAAATATGTGGATTGGTCAGCTATGCTCTCTCTATCAGCTATGGAGGCGAAATCAAGTAAATGAGAATCGTTTATTGATCCTCCTGGGAGCAAAAGCGCCAAGTTTGATAAATAAACATATCTGTGTTCTTTCCATTTTTGACTGTCATTAGACCTAGATGTAAGTTATTTGTACAAACTTACACGACTTTGTAGGAATCGCCTCAAATATCAAGAACATATATAGAACTTTTACTCCCCCACAAGTCTTCAAACCCAGTTTAGTTTAGAAAGAAGTATCTCTAAAACCATGCACCCACTCGACTTATCTGTAATTCTATATTCCTACTAAAGTGTTATTGCCAGTAGTGCTGCATTTATCGCACTTTTTTGGCAGTATCCTGAAAAGAAAAACCCACATGCACTCAGAAGGGGTTATTATATGTGATTTATGTTATCAGTTGAAATGGATAATAAATAAACACAAACAGAAGAAATGCTCACACCATTACCCGCCAAAGGTTCTGAAGTCCTTCCATTATTGTCTTCTTCACGGCCATTTGCGAAGTTGGTATGCACACTTGAGCTCTGCAATCCAAACAGTTCCCTCAACGCCATAGACTTTTCATTCTCCACTCGCTTCTTAAACCCCTCCCAGACATGGGTTACTTCAGCTGGGTTCAACAAAACTTCGCTGCAAGCTGCCTGCTGAGAGCCATCGCCATTGAGTTGACTCAGTATTGCATCCGCTGCCCTCTTAAGACAAGAAGCTGCGTCACGGTCAACGTCAAGCTCATCTGCAGTCTGTCCAACTACATCTGGTAATGCTTGGAGGTGTGATGATGCCCACAACGAGTCTAACACCGAAAACTCACATGGGATCAGGTGAATGTAAGCTGGCTTGTATGGTAGTGCCGCCACAATGACTGGTAGAACAACCTGCAGTGAAGAACTGCGATGCCTGTACAGAGCAATGTTCAACTCATCTACCAAATGGTTCGTTGACAAGTAGGCCGGTGACAACAGGGGGACAATCAGATGAGCTTCGTCCAGGGATGAAAGTCTTGCACTTGCATTTACTTGTGGTTCGTCAATTTTAACATCTGGACAACTATCAAAGATAAACCTCTTTAAAGCTGAAGCAAAGATGCTGTCTTCTGGAGCATAGCTCAGAGCAACATCACAGGAACTTGTTTTCTGGATTTCTGTGCCTGTTGTTTTAGAGTCGTCGCTCTTGTCAGGAACTGTCCCTGGAGAGTCATGGCTGTTCACTATACCGAATGCAACACCAGTAGAATGTTCCACTCGTTGGTGATTGTCACTGGGACTTAACAACACCTGGCGATTGCCATGATGTTCCTGTCTGGCAACAAAACAAACTTTCCTAAACATTTCACTCAGTTCTTCAAGTGACACGTTTTTTTCTCGAAGAGACTGGAGTCTTCCTTGAAGATCATCAGCTGTGTCTGGCTGGCCTGGAAAAGGAGAGGGAGAGAGAGCAAGAAATTAGAAACTGAGTACTTGGGTAACACGAATGGAAAATAAACAACAGCTCCACCGAACTACATGACTCATGGTTTCCATTCTTAACACAACACGAAATTCAATGTCTATTCAATGAAGTTCTAGGACCTTTCCTGGTAAATTCAAGTGACCTTTTGCGGCAAAAAAAAAATTAGATCTTAAAATTTCAAACTGTATTTAACGATACATACTCAGATGCTCAACTCCTCCATCATAACAAAACGTTTCCTCACGTTGTAGTATCTAATATTTTTACTTATATTTTATCTTAATATTTTAAGAACAGCATTGCAAATAGCTATTATTTCACTGTTCTACATAGCATGTTGTAATGTTAATACAGTTGTTGTGAAGACTAACGGTATTACAACTGATGACATTGCATGAAAACGATAAAGATGTGTTTCATTCAATATCATTTCGGTGGAGAGGAATACAACTATAATTTTGGAATCTAAAAAAAAATCAGGACTTCTATACGCTTGTTAAACTACATCTTTGCAAGTGCAACAGAGAGCACCTCCATTCAATTCTTTGAGGGTACCTTTAGGCACCAGTTTCAAAACCCACCATTAAGCCCTTGTACAAGATCCTCACACACAGCTTTGATTCGCTCTTCATTAATCCCCTCTGCACCAACGCATTCTACGGGTAACGGTTCACTGCACCACACCGGCAGGTTACCAAGCTCCTCAACCAAAAGTGACGTCAACTGTAGCTCACTTGTCTTGTCCAGATTCAGTGCAAGGGCGAGAGAGAACTCCTCGCGGCACACCTTGGACTGCAGATACGGGGCTGACAAAAGTGCAACTACTCGTTTTGCTGTCCCTGGTGGGGTGAGCGAAACACTAATTAAGTAAAACTCTAACAAAAAAAATAAATATTAATGTCATATGTAACTGGAACCGGGTAGCCATATCCATTGAGGTATAAGTATCAAAGTCCCACTTGTATCTGAGAATGGGAAATAAAGTCAATATTCAGGCTTCAAAGTACGCTTAACCTTAGTTTGCATTTTGCCAGGTTCTCAAATAGAAAAACAGAAAAACAAAGCCTCCTAAGTCTGAATGGTAAATTGGTCTTTGTTACTCGCTTTAATCCTAGCAAATTCTTTACTGCTAGTTTTATAGAAAAAAAAACCGTTTCGTTTGCAACGTATGGTTACTATTCTCCTCTCATGATAGTCACGTTAGTAGAATTCTACTACTAGGTTTTCTGTTCAAGAAATACTCCAAATTCATCAATAGCGATCATGTAGTAAATCAGGACAAAGCTTCACAGTTTCTTCCTGACAACGGTAACGGATTTACGAGAGTCATAACTACCCGACAACATTTAATTGTTTCAATTAACAATAAGCTACAATTTAATGTACTATTTTCCTCTTTGTGAAAACCATTGTATCACCAAAAATGCGATCATTGGGATATCTTTTGCTTTGGATCGTCCACGGGTCGATGTACATAGCGTAATTTCTATAATAAGCCCCTATCTCTATTAAGCCCCCCTCTCCAATAAAAGCCCTCCCTTTAAAGTGCTCAAATTAAAAAAGCCCCCCGGGGATTATTAGATAAACTACGGTGCTCCAATTTTTCGGTTATAAACATACGTAAAAACTCTAAACTCCATGACCTGACCCGAAAATGTGAACATTTCCAGAAAATTACCGGATCACGAAGCTGAATTGGCGATATACACATGACTTCGTTCACTCACAGATTTCGTTTTCCAGGACCTTCCTTGACTAATAAATCATGGATTTTTTTTCAATTCCATGTCTCTCAAGGGTTACCCACGACTTTTGCAGGAAACGATTTTGGTATTAGAGATTAAAGTAATTGGAAAATAATGAGACACCGTTATGTGTGTACTTAAGGTCCAGTATTATGACCTATTTTTATCACATAAAGTCCATGAATGAACTGTATTAGTTTTAAATTATTGTTATTATCATTATTATTACAATTATTATCATTATTATTATTATTACTATAATTATTTATATTATCATTAGATCATTATCATTATCATTATTATCATTATTGTGAACCATACCGATAGCAAGATAAAGACTCTGTTGCCATGATGTTCCTGTCTTTAATTCTGCCGAGTCAATAAATATCTTCAGAGTTGAATCAAGAGCCTGAAGAGATTCCAAGATCTTTGTTGCTATTGCCGTATTAGAGTGTGAGTATGATATGAACACGTCGTATGTATTGGACGACAAAGGGGCTGGCGATGTTGGAAGTGCAGGTTTTGAAGTTTCACTGGTGCTAGTTTGACACCACTCGGCAATAGTGACAGTAGCAGCCCTTATCTTCTCTGCACAACTCGGTCTGTCAGTGTGTTAAAGCATGTATAGGACACCACATGTTAGTATTTTGTTAATGTATCCTAAGGTATACTGCACGTTCTGTGAAAGGCTACCTTTTTAATTTATGGCTCGTACTCAGCTCCGAATCTAAATCAGTATATTAGGATTATACTTAAAAAAATATCTTAAAAGCTTTTAATTTTACTTTAAGTTTAAAAGCCAACACTCCAAACATGAGACACAAGCGATCTGATTCATGCACATTAGATACTCGCAACAAATTCGCGTAAGTGTAAATGATTGATGTTCGGCGGCATCCGAGACATTTTCGCATAACTTGTTTGACGTGTTTTATCGAGTATTGTTCGGGCAAGGTTTATGCAACGTCGTCGCTGGGGGCCGTCTTACTGGCGTAGAACCTCCGATTTGTATACCACTCGTCTCTTTCTCTCTCAATACATTCAACTCACGCGTGCACACATTCTTATACATTTCAAATTTTTCTAGTTTTCAGACCGCAATTCTCGAATTGTGATTTATACAGAAATAATTGCAACTAAAGGCGAGTTCACACTAGAGACGCAGACGTAAGCGCAAGGACATTCACACAAGCGACGCAAGTGATGCAAGCGACGCACGCAAAGACGTTGCGCATACGCGTTTATTTCTATTTTTAAATATGGCTTGCGTCTGCGTTTGCGTCACCTCCATGCACACTTGGAAATTTGTGAAGCAAGAGCAAGCGCAAGCGCAAGGTGTGCGCAAGAAAAAGGAAATCAGTTTCCATTTTCTTGGGTCTGCGTCTGCGTCAAGTTACATTCACACTTGTTTTTATTGCTCTTGTGTCTGCGTCTACGCTTGCGTCTCGATTCTAGCACTTGTGAAGTCACTGAACACTCCTTTAGACTTATAATCTTCAAAGTAATCGAAATGAATGGTCAGTACGCGGGTTTTTGACAACCATTCCACATTTCGGTATCCTCAGTCTTCTGTGAAAAATCCTTTAGCAAAACCGTGTCACAGGATTGTGATTACGATTAACTGAAAAGGTTTCCTTTGTTATTGGTAGCTCTTGCAAATATCGCACAGTAGTTATATTTTAAACAAAAAGACTCTTTCCTAACAAATTAACACTGTAGCTGTTAGCATGTTCTCAATACCCGTTAACTATTCTACAAATTTCAGTTTATTTATTATACGCTTGACAAATACCTTTTTTTATAAATAGGTATTTTTCACCATTGTACCACCTTCATATTGGGAATCATACCTAGAAGAGATTCTACCTGCCATATTGTGCAACCACAAATCACAAAATTTAATGATTACTGTAGTTTTTATAAATTTCACTGAACATTCAAAACCTCACCAAGACATGTTTTCGTTAACTGGAACTCCTGATAGTGGACTTGCCATCCCACTAATATTTAACATTCATTGCTATATATTTATGGCAAACAGGCGGTTGTATGTAAAGAACAAATTGTCCACTGGATGCATTTTAATATTTTCTCACCTGCAGTCAATATACTGAACCAGTCCCATGTAGGTGGGCAGATAACTCACTGACGCAATGAAGAAAGGTGCGAGGAATTCGCGATGTAGCCGTCGGCCAATACACAACGCAATGTTGTACTGCTCGATACAGTAGTCTGATTCCAAGAATGAAGGACTGAGAAGGACAATGACTCGGGAGCAAGTAGCGATGACTTCAAACATTTCCTCCTGCCACGACTCCTCTGCATTAAGAGTTTGGACATTGCAAAACACTCGCAAGTCTTGTGAATGAGACTGTAAATATTCTTTAACTTCTAGAGCAGTGTTGTGGTCATTTGAGCTGTGTGACAAGTAGACATCAAATGTATCTGTTGCTTCCTACAACAAAGAGGTTCATTTAGCCATGAGTTCCTTGTAAGTGGAAATTCTTTACTTCGTACATCTGGTTTTGTGCGCGCACAGGTCAAATAAAATAAAATAAATTAACAATATTCCGTAACGCCCGTGAGTATTACGGGAAATTTAGACCGCCCAAAAAACCGATCAGAACGCGCAAAGTATCTTTGCCATATAATAAGTAGTTAACAATCTTCAGAAAGACATTTTCTTGCGATTTTAATCACTTTTGAAATAGTGATATATTTAGTGGAATCGTTTTCTGAGCCGATTTTTCGCAAATTCCGAAAATGTGATCCAGATCGCTGAAGTACCCTTCAAAAAATTGTTTTATGAAGTGAACAATGACAGTTTCATTAAGTGCTCAATAGCGGCGATTTTATGAATGCCTATTCCACTTTGAAAACTTTGAAATTATACTCTTCAGAGATGCTATTATCTCTGTCTCAGTGAATCTGCTGCATTTCTTGAGCAACTTATTTCTTACACAAAGATCCTGGTCATTTTTCAATGGTATGCAATTGAACTTAATTTATATACTGTACATATTTATGTACCTTTGAAGCCACTGCTTTCTCTTCATGTCTAACTTTCAGTTCTCCAAAACTCTGAAACTGTGGATTTTTAGAAAAATCACTTTCTTTTGGCCTGGGTGAATACACAACAATTTTCAGATTGCGTAGCTGCAACCCGGTCTTCATCCATTTCACTGCAGATTCCACCAGTAGTCTTAACATAAGTGTCTTGCTATACCCCTTCATCAAAAAGAAAAAAAAGACATGCAATATATAGTTAATAACAAGTTCATAAATGAAAAAGTAAAAAAAATAATGATGTAGCTGCTTCCCTTGTTTGTATGACACTGTTACAGTGCCACAAAACAAGCCAAGAATGCTCAGAAATTATTTTGCAAATAACCATAAAAACCCACATTAATGCCCCAAGGGTCCGGTTCCTCAATTTAAGCTAATTTACACTAACCCACGACAAGGCCTACTTTTAGTTAATACTAACTTTCTGAACCTCTGATTAATTAGTCACTATTCAAGAAATGTTCAAACACAGCCGATCACCTACCTGGTTAACTAATCCATGATTTGCTGTCTGAGTCAGTTTCTGGGAAACAGGGGGAACATAATCTAATGGTGGATTAACTATTAATCTTGGGTTAGCGATTGGGTTAGTGCTAACTTGATTTTGAGGAACCAGGCCCAGGCTTATGTAAGTTCATAACAGGTTTGCAGAAAGGACGGTGGGGGTGG
>JAOBYH010041781.1:0-12194 GCA_025403525.1 Umimayanthus kanabou | reverse complement strand
ACACATCAAACCCCACAGGTGAAAAACATACCATATCAACCTTTGTTGATCAAACCCATATTCAGCTTACTCGCCAATGCAGAAAAAACAGGTTTTTTTTCAAAACTAGTCTTCCATTATTCATTTTTATCACTCAGGTGAAAAGTGAGTGATCAGTAGAGAGGGTAACATTAGGAGGTTTGTGACTGTATATTCTAATTCCCTTTTAGAGGAGAAGATTAAGAAACTAGAAGTAGAGTTGGAGAATGCCAATGACTTGCTCTCAGCAGCCAGACAGAGAGGTAAGCATTTGGCTCTACTTTTCCAAGACGAAATATTGAAAAAAGAGTTGCGGTAACATTAATTTACGAGAATCATTGTGAGTTATCATGATAACTCTGATGAGAAGATGGCCGGTCAACACTCTCTCCCCTCAAAATTATCCCAGATAGTAGTGGTACAAGTGTTAGTTTTCATGAAGGAAAATAAATTTTGCAATCACAATGCATCACTTAAGAGTGACTGAATGCTAAAATTATTATCAGGTTGGTATGTTTCCTATAAAGTCATCGACAGTCTGAAACAAGTATTCCTGGAAATTGAAGCAAAATTGGCATCCTAAACTGTCTCTATAGTTTCATTGTTGGGATAATTTTGTGTTTCATCTTGGATAAATTGCTGTGCATGATCATTTGCTTTATTCTCATTACCAAACAACTTATTTGGTGTGGATAATGTAAGGATAATTATCATTCTGATAAACTGGCTGGGGCTGAAAAGGTAATGACAGTGGATGGCAGGTGAACCCTCTCAAATAGGTCCCTTACCAGCAGTGACTCAACACTAAACACTTGTAATCTTAGGACTTGCTCCCATGACTGAGGCTGCCCTGAGCAGTTTGTCACCCACAGCGGCTGCGACCAGCTCCCTGCTCAAATCTGGAATGACCTTAACACAGGTTAGTGTACCTGAGTTGCCAGTAACAGAAGCATACTAAGGCTTGGGACAAACGTCGAACTTTTATGAGTCGAACTAAATTTAGCAATTAAGTGCATGATAAGTTCATCGTTTGCCCCGATTAAGTTTGACAGATTCTATTTGGATTGTCTGACACGTTCTATTCGTCTGCTGTAGATGGATAGAATGACTGAAAATCGACTCCGGGTCAAACATCGATCTTTTCATGAGTCGAACTAAATGCATATTAAAAAATTTAGTAAGATAATGTATAATTTAGCCTCAATCTGACAGAATTCGGTGACCATAGGAACCGATTCTTGTTTGGTTCGTCTAATTAAGTTCGACGTTTGACCTGAGCACTTGAAAAATTTAATTTGGGTCGACACAAACTACAATTTAGTTCGACTCATGAAAAGATCGACGTTTGTCCCAAGTCTAAGGGTGTGTTTGATTGACCATATTCTGGAACAGAAATCAGGGGTTTCAAAAAGATGAATTAGTAGGAGTTGGAGGTTTATCGAGGGTTTCAGATCTTATGCAAACAGAGTAAAACTGCATTGAAAATAGGGGTCGGATATGAAACCTGTAAAAAGAAAAATGCTTGCAACATGTGATGCCTTGTTTTGGAACCACTGGTAATCAATTTTGGAAGATTTCCAAAAGTATACTTTCAAAGTAGTAAACAATAAAATGATTATCCTGATCACATGGCAGTCACTAACTTCCATAATCTAGAGACGCAACCAGAGTGACACAGGATGAACTAGATCAACCCAAGATTTTACTTGTTTGATGCTGATCACATACTGTAGATCAAAACATTGCTCTAGAGATATCATTTGCATTATGTGGTTTTCTAAAGTCTGATGCCTCAGTCAATAACTGCACTAGTACCAGACGGAGATTCTTATCTCAAAGAGGAATGTGATCTAGTGTGAGTGGACTGGGTTTGTAACTGCTAAACCTGTATGGGGTGGCCATGTTCCCCCTCTTTTATTGTTATTGCCATGGTAACTCAGTTTGTAGGAGTATCTGCCATGTGATCGGGGTTGGCCAGTTTAATTTTGTCTCTTTTTACATCCTAGAACATCAGAGTTAATATCTGATGATGATCATATAATAATAATAATAATAATAATAATAACAACAACAACAACAACAACAACAACAACAACAACAATAATAATAATAACAATATTAATAACAATAAAAATAATAATAGATTTATTAATTTCTAATGTTTTTTAACATTGAAATGATAACAGTCATTTAAATCTTGTTATATATATATATTACATTACATAACATTACATTACATTATATTATATCATACCCTATTATATTACATATTATATTATATTATATTGTTATGTTATATTATGTTATATTATATTTTAGATCTACAGTCAATATGTTGAGGTATCAGATCTTCTTCAGCAAGAAAAGGATGAGAATGTACGACTTAAACAGTACATGGACCAGATATTAAAGGTAGGATTTTCATTTTCATTGTTACCTTCCCACTCTCAACATCAGTTCAACAACAGCTATAAATTAATTTACTAGTAACCATTTTTTTAAAAAAATGTTATAAATTGATTCTTTAATACACAAATAGAGATGTGAATTAAGGTATATGAAATAAATTCATGTATGAGTTCACAGAGGTCATGGGTTCAATTCCCATTGAGGCCTGAAATAGTTTATGCAGTGTTTGCAACTGCTTTAGTTTCAGTATAACTGAAAATCATTTCTCGTATCCATAAAGAGAGATACTGAAAATTGATAGAAAAGTGGGGCATCCTTGTGATTATCAGTGGCAGTTATTTTCTTAGTAGTGACAGAACATAACATAAAGTTACTCATACCTCACTTAATTAATGTGATAATATTGATAACAATGATAAGAAAATTAAATTCTAAATTCATTTATCACAAAATGTGACGCAGTGACTATCCAAGTTAGAAGCTGCTTCTTTCTTCACTGTCTGTGATAAGAATTAGATGTTTATTTAAATGTTTACTAATTCATGAGTATTTCTGTTTTATCCAGGAAATTGAAGAAAAGGCTCCAATGCTGCAGCAACAAAGACAGGATTATGAGCAGGCGCTCCGCAGTGTTGACCAGCTGTCTAGAAGATTAGACACAGCCCTTGTGGTATGTTTTTCAAGTTAGAAGTCGTTTTCTTTTGCAGCTTATTGCAAAACTGTTAAATATACATAGATACATGATTGTACATTTTGGCATTGATAAAACCAGTTTGTAAGTTCTTCAGTTAATATTTATTGGCTTGCTGAGCTTCAGGTATGTTATGTCCATTGTAAAATGCTGGATACAGTGACAAATTAGAGGAAAACCCATTCCTACATGTAGATGTTTTTTTCACTCAAGTTCAAATTTTGTCAGCTGGATTGTCCATCCAGGTGGACTTTTTTTAGCCCACCCCTGCCTACGCGCCTGGTTTCCTTTCCTTTCCCATCATTCTTCAATTTTCCCTCCCATGTGTCCTCAGTATAGATAAATGAAAGGACAGCAAGACTTGGGTTTTGAATAACTGAGTGAGCGTACAGAGTATTAGTTGTAAGAATGGGCTCATGGTTTATGGCCTTGCTTTACAAGGAAAGTGAGGAGTTTAGACGTCAAGCTGATGAGGCCAAGAAACATTCTGAGCATGTGCGCCGTGAGATTCAGAGAATGAGGACAGCAAATGCTGATCTTAGCCAGCAGGTAAGTGCTGTTGTCCAAGTGTTGCAGATCAAGTCAGTTGTATTTGTGGATGGGAGTGGGGTTGGGAAGGGATCCATAGCTTCCGTTTTTCCCTCACCATCAGGGTTCTCCCCTTTCCTCTCCATCCGTCTATTATGGACTATGGAATGTGTGAAGTTCAGTTTTCTCTGTTGAATAATTTTTGAGGAGAAAAACTTGAAATACTTCATATTGTGGAGAAAATGTATGGCTAAATGTATTGTGGAGCCCACAGTTAACAACAGTGTCCTGAATGTGGGTGACCTAGAGATTGAAATACATAACAGTTTCAGTACATCTTGCTTCATTGCCAGTATAGTTTATTTTCAGAACTTGTAGCATCCTGTTAGCTTTGGCAGTAATAGTTGATCTTGGCAGTAATAGTTTGTCCTGTATTCATGACGTGGTTTTTCATAAGACCCTATGACTTTACTCGTTTAGTGCTGAATCACTTTCAACTGATGTGGAGATTTGCTCATTTTGGCACTTGAAGTTCATTATTTCATTGATTGACTAACTGTCAAACTTGTAATTTGACAGAATCCACTTCATTAATGATAGTTGTCTCTAAGATTTGACAGCAGCAGAACTAAAATTGCTTTTCTATAGTGCATAATTATTATAAATGAGATATAGGGCTCAAGTTTTCTATGTCGAGGGACTCCAGATCAGGTCACTGAAAGCAAATCCAATTTATGACCATTCAGCTTTTTGCCAATTGAGTAGCCTTCAAAACAACTGATGATGATGATAAAAAAATTTATGCAATTTGAGAAGTAAAACGGGTAATCTCACATGTGTCCCTCCATGCAAATTACATAAATTACAGTTTTAATCCAACCCAACCCTTCCTGTCCCATCCCATCCCATCTCAGTAGATATGATTTTCACATCTGTAGTGAGTAGTTGCACTGTTTTTCTTTAAAAGTGGCATCTTTATCCTTAAGGATAAACTAATTAAGGATAAACTAAGGTGACTTCTAGATAACAGAAAGTTTTCCATGTCATAAATCTGTGGCTGAACAGGTGCAGATGTTGCTGAAAGAGTGTGAGGAAGCCCGAGGAGGAATTGTGTCCTCAGAGCCAACTTCAGCACCGATGTCTAGTGATGAAGTCTCGAGTTCATCACATGTTATTTCTCAGCATCTTGTTACGTTCAGGTGAGACAGAGCAGTCTCTTAAATATAAGTATTTTAGTGATATACAACATTGGTGTCTCGTTTTCTTATTATCCTTTTCGAGAATATAGTTGTAGTTAGGCTTAAGGCCCTGTTACACTGCAATTCTCTCAGCAACTTGTCTCGCAATGCCATTGCGAGACAAGTTGCAGGAGAATTGCACAGTGTAACATGGGTTGTCTTGTAATTTTTTTGTTGCGCGAAGCGTTGCACAAAGTAGAACTCAGCTCTACTTTTCGCAACAGATTGCAGCAACTGGCAACACCATTGCACAGTGTAACCCCCCCTCCAGCAACTTGTCTCGCAATTTTGCGGCAGTTTTAACAAGGGCGCATACGCACACTTCTTGTTTTTTGTTCCGAGGAGCATTGCGAGACAAGTTGCTAAGAAAATTGCACAGTGTAACAGGGCCTAAACACCAAACCTCGGCAACTTGCAACGCTACATTTTCAACCATTGTGAGACAAGTTGCTGAGAAAATTGCGCAGTGTAACAGGGCCTTTAGCTACAAGTATCCAGATTCAATTATTTAACAGATCTTTTAATTAGAAATATGGAGTTGTTTTAAACGTTTAAACGGAATTTTATGGTTCACTGGATGGTTCTCTTTGCAATATGTCATTCTGCCAGTACAATTTGTACTTTTTCCTATTCTCTGATGGGTAATATTTGATGTTGATTATCACAAACTTGCAAGCAAGAAGGCTTAGATTGATTAATTTTAAATACATTTTGAATGACAAGTCGTTTTGGACAACAGTAAATTGCTTCCCAACCACCAGTTTTCAGTCAGCAAAGCATCCTACAATTCTTATGTTAGTTACTTAGCAAAGTACACAATGACAAGGGGAAAAAATCCAATTCTGCCATATAGCTATGTGACTGGTATTTCCACCCAAAGGCCTTTTGACTGTACAGTCCTTATCAGTGGCAATGTTTGTTACGTTTCTAAAACAGTTATTTGAAGGAGGTGATGATAAATAGGCTTCACAGCGGAAAACAGACAAAAGAATTATAACTACTGACTTTAGACAACCTGTAGTTAAACCAAGAAGTGCTAAAGATTCTTAAAAATCTCCTACAAGTAACATGCATTTGTATTGTAGAAATAGAGATCTTCGTATTGGCAACAACTGAAAATGTCTCTAATTGTTATCTCCTATAGTGCATATTAAAGTTTTCGTGATAGTTTCTCTACATACTGCAAGCTGAAAGTCTTGCAGGCTGTGTGCATTATTTTGTAACTGGTGCTCAAAATAATACGAGTTCACTAGTCTGGGACTGGTAAATATTTGTGCCCGACTGGTACAAAATTGAGCCAATAGTCTGAGTACTGGACTAGTAGCATTTTGAAATAACCCTCAGTTTGAGATACAATTGTGTAGTTTATGTGCTGTTTCGTGTATAAGAAAATGTATGGTCTAGTAAGTCGGGTCTTTAGGTTGGTACATCTGCCATCTCATTGGTCCGGAAACTGGCACCAAAAGAATTTAGTTTCAAGCACTGGTAGCTATGCCTATCTAAAAACATGTAAGCACATAATAGTAGCGGCATCATTTCTTTATTTAAAGATTAATTTATAGCATATTCATTATTATTTATGTTTCCTTTTTCCCATTAGGAACATAGAAGAGCTACAGCAACAAAACCAGAAGCTACTAACAGTTGTACGAGAGCTCAGTGAGGACAAAGAGAAGAAAGAGAATGAGGGACCAAGTGAAATGTAATCTCCTTATAAAATTACAGATCGGATTTTTAATAATACATACTATATGATTTTAAATATATTGTAACTATAACTAAAAAGTATAGCAGGTTCAGTAACAGCAAGTGGAGATCAAAAGATGGGTATTTAAGTTAGGTCAATAAAACTTCTTTGTGAGTCACCATTTTGAGCCTTTGAAACAGTGGTGGTACTGCAATAATTGTAAATAAATCTATGTAGTCCCTGGTTTTCTTTGCTCCAAACTCTTAGCTCAGATCTATTCCTAGGTAGTAACTTATTTTCCAATATTTATGAAAAGTAATACAGTGTCTGATCTTTCCATGGAGTTATTGAACCTTTGGACAGACAAAATTAATAACCTGTGGCTGCTACCTTTCCCAACAATACTTAAAATAGGAAAATAATTAGCATACAAACTGGTGTGCATGAAGGTTGCATGGATAAGCTGTATAAGCAAATGCAGATCATGGTTGAGCCTATTTCATTAAGGCAAATTAAGTATACTCCTTATCAATGACAAGTTAAAGGCAGATTTTTAAAATCTATAATTATTCAAGATAGATCCATTTTTGAATACTTGAAGAATGTATTGTAAAATATTATGGAACGTTTTGCCAAGTGTCCAACCAGTCATTTAATTTACCGTGAATACACAAAATCCTGAGCACATTTTGAATGTAGCTCATGTGCATGCACTAGAGAAGGTTTTAATAGCCTAATAGTATATATTATCTTTAAGAGCCATAAAGAAATTTATAAATAACTGTTCTGGCATCAATCGGTGTATCAACAGCTATCTTCTCAAATTGTCTGTTACAAGTATTTAAAAAATTGTTAAACTTTTTCGCGAATGTCTATTGAAACCTGTGCTTTTGATCACAAGTATGATCTTGTTCACAGCTTATGGTCTGTGGTGGAATGATTGTTGCGGGAGTCTGGGACAGCTGATATGTCTGCCAATTGTGTTATCCCATGCGGATCAAAGATTGTATCCCTTCCCCCATCCACGGTTCAGTGATGGGTGGAACCCCCGTATGTAGATAGTTTGAGAGGGGGGTAAAAGGAGGCCATCCACATACGAGTGCTCCGCTCATCACTGAACTATGCATGATGGGGGGAGATACAATCTTCCACCCGTGTGGAACAATACAGTCCTAGACTGCCGGAATAGTTATTCCACCACAGACTGAACAAGATCACAGAACTTTGTGATCCAAAGCTTAGTGATAGGTTTAAATAGACATTCAAGAAAAGGTTTAACAATTTTGTAAATAATCTATCTTATCATATTGATACAAAGGGAAAGTCTGTGGAAATGCTTAAATATTGAATTTTAGTTAATTAAACTTTCAAATTGCAAGAAAATCTGTGAAGTTACAGGACAGTAAAATATGGTGTTCAGGTATTGACAAGTTTGCGGAAGCCTGCATGTTTCTATATTTATGTATGGATGTGTATGTGCGTGCAAACAGTGTGTGTGTGTGTGGATTTCTGGAAGATTAAATAGGATACAAGGCTTCAACTGTATAAAGTTTTATTTGTAACAAGACAATCCAATCTTTCTGACTTATAGTGTAAGTGAACTAAAGAAACAACTAGAAGCCACTGTTCAGGAGGTGCAGGACATGAAGGAGGGAAGGGAGAGACAGATGCAAGTGGTAAGAAGTAACTTCTCTACCATCGTTAAGGTGGTGTTTGTAAACATGATACAGGATCGAGTTTCATTCCAGCATGACTTCATCCCGGACCTAAAAGACAGTATATTCGTACCATCTAAAATCTCATTCTGGTGTGAGTCATTCCGGAATGAGTTAATCTGGTAGTCGCACCAGATTGAAATGTTCGTTCCAGAATGAAATGATCAGGGAGGGCACCCTGCATGGGACCACGAGTCCCGTTCCTGCCTCTTCCCGTTGGTTGTCTTGCTTTTTTTGCCCTTTTCGGACATTGTTTATTTAATTTTGTATACTTCGTATCCCTGTTATATTTTGTAACATTTTCCAGTAAAGCCGACAAAACAAATCTGGCTACACCTTCCACAAGTATCGTGTAAAGGAGGGCAGGAGCTCTTTCTGGTACAGGATTGGTTGGTCTGATGAGCTGACTCACTTTTTTGATCTGCGGATGTTTTTGCTGCATTTTAGTCCACAATGAGAACTTCTATACAAATGTGTAATGAAATATGTGTGTCGTACTGGAATCAATTTCATTCCGCTATCATGCAACACCACAAGAAATGGAACAAGGACGTTATTCAGTAAAATGATGGTTGAAGTTGTTTTGATTTTCTTGAGTTTGGCGCAGTTATTGTCCATCAGACCTTACGGATTTAACTTATTGCCATTTAGAAATGCAAACTCGTAATAAATTCTTGTTTATTCAGGTAGAGGCTGTTGTTCGCCAGCGTGACATGTACAGGGTTCTTCTGGAAAACAAAGGACAGTCTCCTGTAAGTGTTTTAACTCCATCACCATAAGTGTATGAAAAGTATTTTAGCCTTGTTCATTTTCCCCTTTTTAAAGATGTTTCCCCCTCTCCTGGAAAAGACTCCCTTCTTGCACAAAATTTGAAATAAGTGTCCTTAACTCAGCATATTGTCATAACCATTTATATTTCATTGCTACACTACTTTAGTTTGTGGTTTTTTGTAGCTCTCAAGATTGTTTGGAGCTGTTATCAATCAGCAATAGCAGAATACCAAACTGCATATCTGTAAACAAATGCAAACAATCATGATTCACAGATCAGGCGACATGCACGTTTGTGGTTCAATATTGAGTACCACCCAAACCATTAGATTGTACACGTGCATGCAGCTCTGTTTGTAATAAGACGTGATTGACAGCAGCTGAAACAAAGTTTATATATGTAATGAAAAAATGCCAAAGAGTCGCTTGGCAACAAAATAGTAACAGTGCAGTTGTTACAGATATCCTTTGCAGATCAACTGTTTGTACAAACAGAGGGAAACCCTGCAGACAATTTGTAATGGAGTAAGCTAAAATAATCGCCATTACGCAAAAAAGCAATCATATCTTTGTTGTAAATTCATAAAAAAAGATATTTTCACTGATGCTGATAGCTTTAATCTTGGCTCAGTCTCCTTAGAATTAGTGAAAATGCCTCCTGCTGAGAAAAAATGCAAATTTTTCTCAACTGAATTTTCTAAAACCAGTTTGCTGTCTTTTCACTAAACAGTTTTTTGTCTAAATGATACTTGTATATATAACAGAGCCAGGGTTTGTTTTGAGCTTGTTTGAAAAGTATTTGGTTGTGGCGAGTCAGATACATTGGTGGAAATGAAGATATTGAGTCAGATACATTGGTAGAAATGAAAAAATTGTTTGTATGATTGTTGAAATAAATATATAAAAATTAAGCAGAGCAAAACAAAATACAACTGATTACAACAAATCCTTGAGCAGAATTAAATTTTAGTTCATGTCACACTTGTCACATACAGATATACACATCAAGTAGCGTGATTTACAAATTATGCGGAACATTTAGAAAAATACAGCAACAGAAACTAGTTTTCACAATGCCTAGTAAATAGCAAGTTTGAAAATCTCAATCACTCTGTATTGATGTACAGTGCATCCTCGATTATCTGTACCTCGATTATCCGTACCTCGATTATCTGTACCTCGATTATCCGTACCTCGATTATCCGTACCTCGATTATCCGTACCTCGATTATCCGTACCTCGATTATCCGAACACCAAACTTGGGTCATTTCAACCTGAATCAACGGCAGTCAACACTGCTATGCTTGTACAACTGCGCTAATTTGCCGCTGAAAAGCGAGAAAGTGGTCGCAAGCAGAGCACAATTCAATCCTGTTTTCAGAGGATATAAACTGATGGAGTTTTCTTTTCGTTGTCGTTTGAATTTTGTTGACAAATTATGTTGTGATTATCATGAGTATCAGACACAAAAAGTAATATTCTTTTCTGCCAAGGTTTTCTCTTCAGTCATTCCAAAAAAACTACCCTCTAGGGGGCATGGAAAAGGGTCAGAAGGTCATCCTCGATTATCCGAATTTTCAGCATATCTGAACGGCCCATCTTTAAATTGAGTTCAGCCTGTTCGGATAATCGAGGATGCACTGTATCAAATATTGAATATTGTATGAAATACACAAGACTACCACATCTCAGTCTCAAATCATGAAACACTGTAAAACAATTACACTATGCAATGTCTCCTCTAAAAGTTTCTTTTACACATTGCACTTGAGAAAACTTACAGATGTACAAGTGGATCCTATGTGAGGAAAATCGATGGCATCTTAAAAAAACACAGTTCAACTTTACATCGTTTTAAGTTTGATTTATATACTCACCTTGGTACATAGAGTTTGCTGTTTTGATGAACACTGAGCTTGACCAAAACTTTATAATAATAAATGGAAATGGAAAAGGAAAGCTAAAGACTGCTTTCATTTTTACATTCTCTTTAGTTCACTGTCAGTAATTAATAGCAACACAGAAAAGATCACATCTGGTTTACACATTTAAGTACTTGAGTTTGGTTGTGACGAGATAATTTACTGTCATGATTGATATTTTAGAAATAAACATGACATTAAGATTTGTTGTGAATTATTAGAAAAAATGAAATTGTTTCTATCAGCAAAATTGCCCCTTTTATATTAAAACATAGGCATAGATTTGTATTTAAAAATATTACTCTGGAAAATTTATGAAAGGTAGAGTAATAGGTTTTGGATGGCTTCTCGTTTTCTACCAAAACGTTTCTGTTTTGTTAACTGATGTTGTTTCTCTGTGTCAAATTCTTTTCCTAATACTCCCTTGAGTCCATGACATACAACGCAACAAATTTGCGATTTTAGGTCCGGGCCCACGCTATGCAATTACAATTACAACTCTAAATTAAACTTAACAGTTTGTGAGCACAAACCATAGTAAACTGACCATGTCCCATGGCAACTTAATATATTGCCCCATTAGCATAAGGTCTTGTCCATATTGTGACAATTCATTACATTACATTGTCTGCTACAAGAGAAATCCATTTATCTGACACTTGAAGCGGTTGAATGTGTGATATCACCATCATTCATGAACGAAACCAAGATACTTTGTGCATTTAACTTCAACGTAATACCATTTGGATTATCCACTGTGCCAGCTACAATTGTAAAATGGTCACTGTATGCTCATTGCATATGTTGCTGCACTGCTGTTTCATAAAAGTTTGCCCTGATGCATTTAAGTGTGCATACCCAGTTCGAAAGGAACTGTTGGTTGTCAAAGCCAAGGAAAAAAACTCTGAAAGTAAAAATGTGGACAATCGAATAATAAACTGTATTTTCAGCATTTGTGCCAGATTTAAAAACCTAATCTAAACAGCTTGGAGTGTGCAAAGTGCGTCTGAGTACACTGTGCATAAATGAACAAGAGAACCATGTATACATTGTACATGTAGGCCAAACCTTAGTAGTGCAAACTGAGGCTTGGTGAAAAATGAAATCACTAGAGCAGGCTTAGAAAGGCCACAGTATAAATGTTATAGAGTCTATGAGTGTTTTTCTCGCATTTATACAACAAAATATTTTACCATGGTTAGGTAATTTTATCA
>JAOBYH010041560.1:0-12199 GCA_025403525.1 Umimayanthus kanabou | reverse complement strand
AACGACAGAAAGATGAACATGATCAGTCAAGCGTAAAAATCCCGCCAAAATCTACTCTTGGTTTTATTTTGGTAAAAAAGAATTGGAAAATACGCAGAAGTAAAATAAATCAAGCCAAAATATTACTTCGTTGCATTTGGCGACAAAACCGTTAACTCATTAGCATTAAAGGCGCCTCATTTTAGAAAAGTGACCGTTGGAATGATTTTCATAACAAACGAGGTATCGGGCAAGATTGGGCAAGCCATCCAAGAACAAAAGAGATAATATATGCGTGCGTCCCATTTTATTCATGAGTTTGCAAAATAAAAGAGATAATTTATTCCCCCGCATTTTATTCATTAGTTTGGAAAACAAAAGATATAATTTATTCCCCCGCATTTTATTCATGAGCTATGACGTCATGCCAGAGATAATTTATGCATGCGCTGCACTTGCGCCGCAAAAATAAGGGTAATTCGGTCCCTACTATACTACTTAGAGTTATTCACATCAACATGATTTTGCTAATTATACATTTAAATAATAACTTAATGGTAGTTAATTATGTCAAGTGTTACGCCAAATGAGAAAATATATCCACCCACTTTGTCTGCTTCTTTTTTGGCTGGTTTTGATTTATTGATGAATTGAGATTACTGTGTTAAAGGGGTACAACAGTGTTCAAAGTCACTTTTCGGAAATTAACATAAATTGGGTGAGAGAAACAATTATGCCACTTATTCTGTCCAAAGATGTTTGGAAACGCACAAAAAATAAGCAAAAACCGAGCGTTTCCGACGATTTCCGATAAGAATGTTCTACCAGTGACGTACAAAAGTTCCACTAGTGACGTAGTCGTCGGAAGAATTTAAACTGCAGAGACAACTATAATGTTGCTGAAATAAAAGGCAAACCAGTAACCGATCATCAGTAGGGTACATAAAATGTGTGTAATTCTACAATTGGTTTCGGCTCCATTAAACCCTAGACCAATTGTAGACCATTTTAGGAGGAGCCACCCACTATGTGAGCACAGTTACTGAACAAACACCATTACAGGAAAGGAAAACAGAACTGAAACCGTTTAAATCAAAATTTGTGTATGACGCCACAATACAAAACAGTTATTAAAGCACGCGTGAAAAATAGAAAATAAGATGAAAAACAAAACACATAATTTATGAGTATAATTAAAATCAACAATGTATGTGTAAGGACACGGATAAATTGAAACATTTAAACATAATAGTAAGTCTGCGTGATTACTTCCCGTAGGAATAACTTACACCAACCATAGAAGCATGCATCGGGGACTTGCTCAGTTCTGGCCGTCCACCGGTTTAAGTTTCTTGAGCGGCGGGGAAACTTGGAAGAATTTTTCTTTTGAACTTGGAGCAAACTCACAAGTCTTCAGAAGTTGCATATTGAACTGTTAGAAAATCTTGGAAACTTAAACTAATTGCTTTGTTTTTAACCAATGAAAGAACGAGACCAAAAAGCACCATTTTGTTTGTAAAACAACGGAAAACGAGCACTAACTTCTCGGACAAAATTACTTCCGCTCGCGCAATCGCCAGCTGTTGTCATGGCAAGCACTAAAATCCGAACGATTTCCGAGCCGTTCTGAAGACTCGTTTATAACCCCATTTTGCTTATTTTCGCGCTTTTCGTAACATTTTTGAACAAAATGAATTACAAATTCGTTTTCCTCAGCCAATTTTGTGTTAATTTCTGAAAAGTAACTTTGACAACTGGAGTACCCCTTTAATTGATTCCGAATCAACTGGAAGTGTTGGGATTAGCTTACCACGCTTATGTGTTGTTGTTTTAATCTGAAAATGTACAGACCATGATCAGCAGTGCAGGCCACAAGAGACCATGATCAACAGTACAGGCCACAAGAGCCTTGATCAGTAGTACAGGCCACAAGAGGGCATGATCAACAGTACAGGCCACAAGAGGCCTTGATCAGTAGTACAGGCCACAAGAGGCCATGATCAACAGTACAGGCCACAAGAGGCCTGTCTGATCAACAGTACGGGCCACAAGAGGCCATGATCAACAGCACAGGCCACAAGAGGCCATAATCAACAGTACAGGCCACAAGAGGCCATGATCAACAGTACAGGCCACAAGAGGCCATGATCAGACGTACAGGACACAAGAAGCAATGATCAACAGTACAGGCCACAAGAGGTCATGATCAACAGTACAGGCCACAAGAGGCCATGATCAACAGTACAGGCCACAAGAGGTCATGATCAACAGTACAGGCCACAAGAGGCCATGATCAACAGTACAGGCCACAAGAGGCCATGATCAACAGTACAGGACACAAGAGGCCATGATCAACAGTACAGGCCACAAGAGGTCATGATCAACAGTACAGGCCACAAGAAACCATGATCAACAGTACAGGCCACAAGAGGCCATGATCAACAGTACAGGCCACAAGAGGCCATGATCAACAGTACAGGCCACAAGAGGCCATGATCAGCAGTACAGACCACAAGAGGCCATGATCAACAAGTCTGGAATCGTAATTCTTGCATTCGCTTTTAGAATACATAGTCGGTTAATCAGTTATTTCAGATTCCTAGCCGCATAACTTACGTTAAATTTTTCCTTCTGGCAATTTGAAGGGTTGCGGAGGGTTACGAGATCTCATCATGGAAACTAGGCTGACTTTGGAATTGTATTTTTTATGACTGTTTAGTCACCTAACAACGTAAAGATTATAATAAATGAGATACAATAGTTGAAAGTGAATCTTATAGCCTGAAACATTGCCAGCGAATTACATTCTTTTTTGTTAATATTTTGAGTTTTCGTAACTTCACGGAACCGGTATATCGGTATTTCAGCACACTACTGTTATCATTGGCAATAGCGTCTTGTCCAGCTCCCGGATTTGTACACTACCGTACGGCCCGTTATTCTTCCGAAGATGGAGCCTCCTGAACCGCCACTCCAAGGACCATTTGTGAGTAGCTTTGTATAAATGCCTTCAAAGTTCGCTACATAATTCAACTGGCTGGATGGTGTTAAAGATCGCCTTAACCAAGAGATTTCGAAAGACACGATAACAATACTGAACCTTATTTAACGTGGTTAATACATTTAGCTTAAAGCTAGTTTACAAGTATTCCACTATAAAATTATAAAATTTAATTAAAATCAGAGTAAAAGTGTTATGACAAGATAAAATATAAGATATACATCGGACGGTAGTGTTAACAATATTTAAAAATGAGACTGCATATTTAACTATTCTAATCTGCCCTGATGTTGTGTAAGCTAAACTAATCTCATTAAACTAATCTATCTGGCCTAGCCTGTGTATGCTAAGCTAAACTATTCGAATCGAAACTATCATAATATAAACTAATATAATATAGTCTAATCTGTCTCGCTAATCTAATCTAATCTAATCTAATCTAATTTAATCTGTCTCGTCAAAACCTCTTGAATCATGAATTTAAAATTTTCGCTTTAGGCTGCCCAAGACATCTTAGATATGTCTTAGGAAGCCTGTCACGCAAGTCATTTATCGGTAGCAATGATACGTCATGCCATAGATGTTGCTAATCAGGTTGTACGCCTCCTCAATCCTGGACAAGTACCTATTATCGCCTGTGATCAGCCGCTCTATGCGTTTGTCAAGAATATCCAATGGAACTGGACTTCGACGAACGGCGAGAAATTACTTGTAGCTATGTTTTGGGGCCTCCACACTGAATTTGCCGCAATCAAAGCAATCGGAAACTGGCTCGAGCACAGTGGCTGGACTAATGCTCTAGTTCAGGTTGAAGTGACAACTCCAGGAACCGCTGACTCATTCTTGAAGGCTTCCCATGTGTCTCGTACACGACACGCCCATCAGGTGACAGCTAGTTATTTACATGTACTGACGAACAAGGCATGCGTCAGCTACTGCGAGGGTCTTCCCCAAGCAGTCAATCTTCCCCTGTTTAGTCTTTGGCACGAACAACGACAAACTGAAAGTACGCATTTCCATTACTGGTGTCTTACCCTGAAGTTTCTGCTGACGATTCTGGCATTCGTGAGGTCAGTGCGCGAAGGAAATTTCTGGTTGTACAAGGAAGCCTGTACAGCACTTGCTCCGTGATTTTTGGCGTTAAATCAGACGATCTATGCCAGGTGGCTCCCAGTCCGTATTCGCGAAATAGGATCCCTCGATAAAGAGAATCAATCAGTAACTGCTGAGTTTCCAAAGGAACATTTTATTGTGCAGAAGACTCATCGCACCTTCTCGTCTATCCTTATTGGCCAAGCACATAAATTGTCAAAGGTGACGGTCGGGCGATTGGTTTGACCGAAAACTTACCACGAGCAAATGAATGGGGTCCAAACCACTTTCCACAAGCAAGTAAAATTGCTATGCAGTACTATCGAAGAAATGGGAAATCCCTTTCTGGAGCCGAGCGAGTATCTACTTGTGATGGAGACACGCGACAGTGTTACAAAAAGCGTAAGTCAGGTTAAGGCAATCGGCAAGTCGCAGTACCAGACGTTCGTCACTGACAGTCTTGAGAAGTGCAGGATAAGCAGAGGACATCCCTGTTTGACCCAATAATGAGGAACAGGTTGCCACTGTTTAATAGTCCTCTACCATCCAAAGCAAAATCCAGTGACAAAATGCAGATAGCATCACTACAGAGTAACTATTCTCTCTTTTTACGCCTCTATGTGTCCTGCCAAGTTCGCGATGGAGATTTGGAAGGGTTCATTTGTCACGAGAATCAGAGTTATCCACCTGCCTTGTCCCAATGTGAGAAATTCAGATCTGGTACTAAGTCAGACCTAGTATCATGCCTCGAAAGGCTCATCCCTGTGCAAACACAAACACCAACAGTAGAGGTTTTATTATTGGATGGCGCAGCAGTTGTGAATATGCTAAAGCCTGATCCTTCAAGGACATTCTTGGAATAAAGCCAGAGTGTTTTTCTTCCATGTGTGAAAGGTCATCTCAATATAGTCCAGAGGTTTGATGTTGTATGGGACATTTATATCCCGGATAGCCTCATGGAGAAAGAGAGGAAAGGGGGTACGCAGGCGTGTCAAGCCTGCCACTAAAATCCCAAGCAACTGGCCAGCTATCCTTAGGATAGATGATACCAAGCAATTCGAAGAACTCAGCAATTATCACAATCAAAGCGGAGCACGGACAGGTCACATCCACAAAAGACGAATCTGTAGTAAGCAATGGAAGAAGATCTAGATATGACACTTCTGATTTGTCACCGTGTACACACGAGGAGACCGATACGAGGCTCTTAATCTATGCTACTGATGCAGCAAAGTGCGGCCTCACGAAGATAATGTTGCGGACTTTCGATATACCGACGTCGTTGTTATAGCTGCTGCAACATTTTATCACTTAGTTATACATAGTTAAGTCTGAGCTTTGGATCGCATTTGGGGTAGGGAAGTATTTGCATTGCATTCCACAGCGAAGCCACCGATGTCTTTGAAAGCTTAACAAATGCACCGTCCATAGCAGCTGTAACTAATGCTATGCATGTTCCAGAGCGTTACACCAAGCTCATCTATGATCGCACAAGCACGTGTACAACGGTGAATGCTGCACGGAAGGACCTCTTCACGCGCAAGGCAGGAGATATCGAGGCTCTTCCACCAACAGATGATGCTCTCTTACAACACATTAAGAAATCGATTTGTACTGGCCAGCCATTGCTGGGGAAGGTGCTTGGAGGTGTCTCCTCGACTTCCACTTCCAAGCGAGTGGGGTTGGGTAAGAGGCCCTAGCCAAACATGGAAACCTCTTTGGACGACCATCCCCCAGTGGCAAAACCTGCCAATAACTCCTGAAGTTTGGGTGAAAGAGCGAGCGAGGCTGTGCTGGCTCGTGCAGAGGTACCATGCACAGTACTTTGCCACTGTGGAAGGCTTCGTGACAGGAATGAACATGTAGACGTTTGCTTTTGTTATCTGTTTGAGCTGTTGTGGGCTGTTCTTTTGTGATATTTAATGGCAAATGCTACCTTTCTTGAATTGGTCATTGTGTAGTTACACAGTTATTGCTAATAAGCCCGGCATATGCCGATTTGTTATGTGGGTTTCGCTTCATGACATTCATGTAAAACCCATTCTAAGGGTAAATTATAAGAACGTCTGTGGACAGCAGATTGTAACAAAAAACACGATGTCTTGGCCTGAAACGGTTGATTTAGTATGCATGTTGCAAGACATTTCTTTGGTTACAATACAATAAAGTTTGATCCGGGGCAGAATTATGTACTTTCTGTCTCAAAGTTGGTTAAAATAAAAGGATATTTATTCGCCTCGTTTCCAAGCTGAGAATACACGTGACCATCCGTAACCCTTTAAATATGTCATATTTTCAGGTGTTTAATCGTTTTGCAAACGCGATTGAAGCTGATATTCAAATACTCTGTTCCAGCGTCATTTCCATGCTGCGACATCACCCGACTCTCCTTAACCTGAAAGAAAAACGTTTGCTTTACGTTGTTCTGCATTGCTCTTTATGTTTTCAGGTGTTAAAACCGTTTTACATACGCAAATGAAGCCGATTATTTGCATATTCTATGTCCTCGGAATTCAGTTGAACTTTACTTCACGCAATCAGTTTAAATGCATTATTATTAAAACTTCGCTTAATTGCTAATTAAAATGTTGACGTAATAGCAGTTTGTACTCTTTGCAACGATAAACAGGGCCCGTTCCAAAAGATTTTAGGCCCTCATATTTGAAATTTTTAGTGTGGACTCTATTTACCAATATGTCTGCATATAATGTATGTGATTGAGGGATTGAAAACTTCAAAACAAACAACATAAAATTGCACAGAACGCTCGCAAAACCAACTTTTCCAAACGCGCGAAAATGGGCAAAATGTGGTTTTAAACGAGTCTTCGGAAGCGCCCGCAAAACCCCTCGGAAATCATTCGGAATTTGGTGCTTGCCGTGACAACAGCTGGGATGGCGCGAGCGGAAGTAGTTTTGTCCGAGAAGCTTGTTGCTCATTTTTTGTTGTTTCAGAAACAAAATGGTAATTTTTGGTGTGCAGTGTTTTTGTTTGTTGAAAACAAAGTAACTTACTTAAGTTTCAAAGAATTTTTAACATACTTGTAGGACAGAAAAACCACACTAGTTCGGAGTTCAAGTGAGTTCAAGTCGTCTTTGCAGCTTCAAGCAACCTCACTATTAAACTGATGTTTATTCAATGTTTTGGCAAAGATACAAGTCGCAAATTGTAGGACTTTGTTTGTTCTTTTAACAGTTTTCAATTCAACTAGTTTGACGTTGAAACATCCAGTAGGCAAAGCGACTGACTTTTCCGAATAGCAAAACACATTTTCAAATACTTACATTTGTGTCAAGAAATAAAACTGACTCTGTGGATGTTTTAAAAGTCTCGAAAACTACCACAATTAAAACAACACTATCTCTAGGCTAATAGTTTTATCAGACGCAAAAGTTAAAAATCTCATAGTAATTATGTAAGTGATAGTTTTAAGTTTTATCTTTATACAGTACCACAAGCATTGTAAAAGTAAAAACAAGGGCGCGTCCTTTTATGAAAGATTTTTACTTTCCAATTTATAGTTTGCAGCTGCAGAGTAGCTAGCAGTTTGAAGGATCCAATCATTGAGACATACTGACTTAAAGATCTGTATTTCAGGTACGAAATCACTTCCTTAAAATTATTTGAACTTCTTTTACATCTACTTCAGTACGGCTATTTTCAACTGGTTAGTCTTTGGACTTTTTGTCAAGCAATCTTTACATTTCTGAAGCGGCATCTGAAATCAAGATTTTAAAAACACATCCTATGTTTCGGTTACTTTCCAGTTTTGCATAAGAAAATTAATTAATTATATTCTAACTATCTTTAATACACTCAATATACTACCAACTCGAAGTAATTCCACAGCCTATCCGTCATACTTTTCACTCGTCCTTGCATATCAAGACAAGATTGATTACAGTTGACTTGATTGGACCAGCAGCTGGTTCGAACATACAGTATATGGTTTTACTCCAATCTATTGATCATGCAATAAATCTCTCCCGTCTAATTGCTTGTCCGCGTGGCGCAAGTTTCAACTTCAACAAAAAAACTTCCTGCACTGTTCTTCCAAGTTTCTCCATTGCTCGAGAAGCTTGAACCGGGAGCAGGTAAAGTCCAGATTTTATCCGAGGACTACGTTACTGATAGAACTTTTTTATCGGAAATCTTTAGAAGCTTACTTTTACACATTTCTAAACATCTTTGAGCAGAATGAGTGTCAAATTACTTTTTCTCAGCCATTGTTACGTTAACTTCGGCAAAGTGACTTTGACCACTGGAGTACCCCTAGCCTTTAAGTCCTGTGCATTTAGCAATTGCCCTTCCATCCCAAGACTCAGACCTAGTAATACAGCGCTCGATCGCGCTAGTTCCAGTTTCCACGCAGCCCCAAAGCAAAAAGTTGCGGTCGAGTGCTGTATTATTTACTAGGTCTGAAACTTGGGGACATTGCTGCAAAACGTCTACGTAGCCGCATTGAATTTGTCTTCCGTTGTCAACTAATACGAATAAAAATAATTTGTTTCTTGCCATTTATAAGGTTCCAAGCAATTATATAAGGTGAAGATTTTGTTCATTGAGATTTTTGTTTATTTCTTTAAAATGTGAAACAGAATCTGATACATTTTAGCGTTTCTTTGATCAACTATGAATGAATTGCAACTTGAAGAGATTCTGGCAAACTATAGACCATTGTGTCGGAAGATTGTTTTGGCTTTTTTTTATATATATCTAGGACGTCTGTAACTGTGTAGCATTAGATTAACATTCTGGTATTACCAAAAGTCAAGCTGTAAACTAAAAAAGGTTTAGTCTCGGTTTGTTATGGCTTCTACTGGAAGGTAGATCAGTGTGGTTTTTGCTAAGTAGCGAGAAATACGTTTCTTGTGCGGAAGGCAAATTACGATGAAATAATTTATATCCTCGAAATAAACTTACGGTTATACTTTGGTGTTGTGGGTTGTCAAGATTTTCAAAAGTTACCTTACAGCAAGCAAAATTAAACAAATGTTTTTGATCTTTTTAGTTCTTATTTCTCTCGTTTTCAAACTGAGATACAAATAAATGAAGATGTCCAATTGCATTATTTGTACATATCAATGTGAATATCACATTTTCAAATGTTAAAGATTGGTATATATAATCTTTCAAAAGTCTATCAAATCCCTATAAAAACCTTAAACAACATAGTATTTTGTTAGTGGACAGGTGCCGAGGTACAAGTACACTGGAAGCGGGATAGAAGTGGACAGGAAGGGGGATAGAAGTGGACAGGAAGGGGGATATAGAAGTCGACAGCAAGGGGGATAGAAGTGGGAGGTAGTGAGATAGAAGTGGACAGGAAGCGGGAAAAAAGTGGACAGGAAGGAGATAGAAGTGGGCAGAAAGCGGGATATAAGTGGACAGGAAGCGGACTATAAGTGAACAGGAGGGGGGATAGAAGTGGTCAGGAAGGGGGAAAAAGTGGACAGGAAGCAGGAGAGAAGTGGACAAGAAGGGGGATAGAAGTGGACAGGAAAGGGGATAGAAGTTGTCAAGAAATTGGATAGAAGTGATCAGGAAGTGGGATAGAAGTGGACAGGAAGGGGGGAAAAGTGAATAGGAAGCAGGAGAGAAGTAGACAGGAAGGAGATAGAAGTGGACAAGAAGGGGGATATAAGTGGACAGGCTGGTGGACAAAAGTGGACAGGAAGGAGATAGAAGTGGACAGGAAGGGGAAAAAAGTGGATAGGAAGCAGGAGAGAAGTGGACAGGAAGGTAGATGGAAGTGGACAGGAAGGGGATAGAAGTGGACAGGCTGGTAGACAAAAGTAGACAGGAAGGTGGATGGAAATGGACAGGAAGGGGGATATAAGTGGACAGGAAGGGGAGTAGAAGTGGACAGGAAAGGGGATAGAAGTGGACAGGCTGGTGGACAAAAGTGGACAGGAAGGGGATAGAAGTGGACAGGAAGGGGGAAAAAGTGGATAGAGGAAGTGAACAAGAAGGGGATAGAAGTGGACAGGCTGGTGGACAAAAGTAGCCAGGAAGGTGAATGGAAATGGACAAGAAGGGGGATATAAGTGGACAGGCTGGTGGAAAAAGTGGACAGGAAGGGAGATATAAGTGGACAGGCTGGTGGACAAAAGTGGACAGGAAGGTGGATGGAAGTAGACAGGAAGCGGATGGAAGTGGACAGGAAGGAAGCGGAATAGAAATGGAAAGAAAAGGAAGGGACACGACGGGTTCTGGAAGCTGGTAATAAATGGACAGTCTGCGAGACGTTCCACCCTCCCCTGTGTCGTTTTTCTACTTTGAGACACTGAGAATAACGCAGAGGCAGATTTTTCGTAATGCATTTTTAATCTCGTTTGTTGTACGTTGATGCGTGCAAGTTATGTCGTTATATTTGTGTTACTAACATATTCAATTTATAACCTTGATGAAGCATGCAAACCTAATCACACAAGAGCCCTAAACTCTGAAATAAAGGTAGTTGATTTAACATATTAAACGATTGTATTTTATCTATCTATCTATCTATCTATCTATCTATCTATCTATCTATCTATCTATCTATCTATCTATCTATCTATCTATCTTTAACAACCACATGTTTGAAGACAAGATGGAAACAGTAAATAACAGAACTTGATGGTCAGAAATTCCCCAAAAGGAACAACTAAAGTACAATCGGATACCTCAGTCTCAGTATCAAGCTCCAATGGTGTCTCAGAGTATCTCTTCTCGCTTTCAAACTGTGGCACACCTCACTCTTAAACCCTGCCTTCATGACGTGAGATGATTTACATCTACATCTAATAATTTATCATTTCCGAATACACATTTGGTTTCTACTATTTATGTGAGGATAAACAAAGTTGCACTGTATTATTTCTTCCGTTTCTATCTTTTTTCTTTTACCAAGAACAGAAATTTATCACAGGTTAAGAATGAAAACTAACAGGGCTAACCTGTTTGAAAAACGTCCGTTTATCTTATCTTTTTGTTGGCTGTCGTCGTAAGTAAGTTTAAATGTCATAATGATATATTGTACACCTGAGCTAACTGACATACCACCACTTATCCCGAAAGACTTTTAATCTTATGCTGCTGTTCAAACGAAAGGCACATGCACCATTATGTTGGAACAAGCCGGGGATAAACCTCGATCTTGTTTACCTTTCCAAAGCTATAAACTCAAACCCTAAATACAAGAAAGCGGTGGAGCTCTCAAAATTTCTTCTCTGGGATCAACGATACACTCGTCTTAAAGGGGCTGTTCACGGTTGAATCATTGGAGTTTTTTGTTATTAAGATACATTATCTTTATATGTAATAAAACAATCTTTGATCAAGCGATGAGTTTAAGCCAATTACTCAATCTATGTTCTGGCTACAAACAGTTGAAATTAAGAGAACAAATACTGAACTGCAATCTACTCTATTCCCGTCTAAAGTAGAGCATCCGTATCATATTTCAGCTTATAATTCAAAGTCTGGTTCAGTAATTTTTGTAAAATGTTTTGTGAAACAGCGCATTTAAACCAAGTGTAGATTTCCCAGCCTAGATGTTTAGGAAACAAGCATAAGTTCTTCTACAATGTCACGGGTCCAGCATCCTTTGCGTGCAGCGTCTTTTTAGTTTCGCTCAGCTAAAAATTGACGGTAGGTAGAGATTGTTATGCATCTGAAATCGAGTTCTATCGCAGGCTAGTGAGAGTACTGGTTATTCTAAATAACTTTGTACTCAGTTTAACTAATAAAGTTAGAGTACTGTTAGTTTTGACTTCATGAAACCAAAACATAAACACAGCGCAAAGGATGCTGGACTTGCGATACACGGACCTTTAAAGCGAACTTAAACTTTAGTCTTTGAGAGTTTTAAAAACTCTCTCTTGTAAAACTCTAACACCCAATTAATTCTATGGAAGGATCATAGTTTTTTATTCCGCTTAGTTAAAACAAAGATGAAGATGTTCAAGAGTTTTGGTCCACCTCTCCCCTACAGATCTGTGGTCTTGCTGTCCTTCAACCACATCAATCGTGTCACGACTGTTCATGCAACAGCACGAAGACGAAGAAATTCAAGAGTTTTGGTCCCCCTCTCCCCTACAGATCTGTGGTCTTACTGTCCTTCAACCACGTCAGTCATATCACAAA
>JAOBYH010041449.1:0-12199 GCA_025403525.1 Umimayanthus kanabou | reverse complement strand
CGAATTTTTTGGCCTAAAATTTATACGTTTTTACCAATTGCAAAACGCTTTTGCACAACTGTTTCTTGATAATGCACACATCTTTTGAAACTAATTAAGTGATGTCATCATTGACGACGTCATCATACTAATTGAGGGACTGATAGAGTTTCAGTGCTGTCAAACTTTCGATTTTTTGAATAAAAATGATTAAAAACTCGTAGTTATTCATATTCTTCTGATTATTTCGTAGTTTTGGCATATAAAATACTTTTTCTAGCTATTTTCAACAAAATGTCTCACTATTAAGCAAAATCTCAAAAATCCAAAATCCAAAATGGCGGCCATGGCGGCCATCTTGGATTTGTGTATTTGTTACCGTGGCAACAGCGGCTAATTAAGTGATGATTGTTATTATGCAAATTAATTAGTGGGTCAAGCACTGATTGCATGCTAAAGGGCATGTGCTAATTCTTAACCGTTTCGAAAATCTTTGGGGGGTGGGTTCAACGAACCCTCCTCAACCATATATTATGTTTGGCCAAAAGGCTTAACCGTTTAAGGGTTAAAAATGCTCTGAGTCAGTTTAAGTTTAAATCAGTTTTTAGATTATAGCTGTAAGAATGAGGCGCTAACTCGGACCGTTCATCTATTGCTACAACTAACGCATGCGCAGTTGTTGCTTCGATCTTCGTTCTATTGCTATAGCGTCTTTCTGCAAAAATCCAAGATGGCGGAAGAGAAAATCCACGGCCCGCGCGCCATCTTTGGTTTTTCGACCCATGCCTTAGTACGGATCTCTTCTAGAATACGGACACATAAAATGTCAGATTAAACTTTGGATTTTAGCTTTGCTATAGCCAAAAGAAAACAAACAACGCGTGTTGTTTCAGCTTTGCTATTAAAGTTTCAAGGAGATTACGGCTATCTTGAGGGCTTGAATGGGGGTACCCAGGTCTCAGTAACCAGTTAATTTTTGTAGCCGATTCTCAGTAATCAGTTAGATTTTTTGATATCATTTATCAGTAATCAGCTAAAATTATCCTCAAATCTCAGTAATCAGTTAAAATTTTAGGCGATTCTCAGTAATCAGTTAACCCCAATCAGACCCTCTATCTTGTTTCGTGATAATCATTTATCTATCCCGACACTGGGGCGGATCTAGGGGTGGTTCGGGTGGTTCGGTCGAACCCCCTAAAGTGAAACGCAAATATTTTTACCATACTTTTTCTTGTGAAAAAAGGACTTGTTAAATAACAATAACAATTAGATAATGTAAGCGGACGTTTGTCCGAATCCCCTCTCACTAAATCCTGGATCCGCCCCGGCTGACAGTACCTGAAATAGAGTCTATCTGGCTAAATGTTGAGTTGAGCTGTCCTGTTTGCAGGTTTGAAATATTTCCAAACTGAAAGCATTTTTAAAAATAGGGTGCTTGAGTTATCGTTCTTAGCGTAAATCAGAGCACTTTTGAAGCACATGTTGTCTAAAAGTTCCATCCAAACCCCTTTGGCTGGATATCAAGAGTTGCAAACTTCAACAAAGTTAGTGTAGTTCTTGTTTTTTATTTTAAAATAGCAAATATTTGGGTTCCAACGCAGAGATAAGGTAGCAATAGCAGGACATGATAGTACAGGTGGGGACGACAATAGGCCTGCTTTTAAAACAACATTTGCTGGACACAATTTAATGGCTTCCAAAACACCAGCCGCACATTTTTTACACAAATACATGTCATACATCCTTGTCGATTTCGTTGGAGGTATCGTTTATGGTTGATGGTTTGGACTCCAAAGTCCAAAGTCCTTTGTGCAAAATATCTATTTTATCACATGCTGTATGCAGTTGTCATGTCCACAAATGCTCAGTCGGATTACATCACTACATCATTACATGTAAACTGACGCGCATGCCTATCTTGTCACGCGAAATAGTACAGTTCCCAACTGACTTTTCGCCCAGAAAAAAGGCCGGCAAGTATTCAAGCTATGAATATTGACCATCATCAGCAGTTTACGTACAACATAATATTAACATGGAGTGAAGGAGCAGATTTTAAGCAGCTTTATTTAAACCGCGTTTTAAAAACGTGATATTATACACGTGTATATGGACACATTCAGATTACAAGGTTAGTTGATTGAAAGCGAGTTTTTGGTCACGTGATATAGTGGCACCGGACAAAAATAGCAAGGTTAGCAGGGATTTTTTAAACCCACAAATCTTTATCATACCCACTTTCTTCGTCTTCTGTGAAGACCGTGCAATATTGCGGGTAATGTGGAAATTGCACCGTGTTATCCTATATCAGCTCTCTGAAATTGTTGCACGTAAATTGCATCCAAATTGACTTCTGCGATATTGCACGCAACAGTTTCATAGGGTGACACACTGCAACTGCAGCAATTGCGTGCAATATTTCCCACAATGTTGCATCGCGTGTCAGGGCCTTAAGAGCTGTACTTGATTATGAAGAGAAACTTCGGGAATATTTCATTTCTGCGCATACGGAGTATATTTTAGAAATGTTCCCCCCAACTTTTAACCCTGTTGCATGTTACTGTCGACTGGTGCAAATGATTGTGATCTAGCATCGTTAACGGTTACGAAACAGTAAAATGAGTTACAAAAAATGTCACTTTGTATGTATATAATATTTTACTGATTTTTCACCAAAATTTAGACAGCTCTCACAAATCGTGTGCTATTGACGTCGGAGATGTTTTGTTTTATGTAATGTCACACCACATGCCGGCACAACCAGTGTTGTGCCGTAGAATTTGATGACGTTACAAGTAGCCACTTGTCATGTGTTTTTTTAAACGCGTGTTAACAACGATTACACTGGGGCGGATCCAGGGGTGGCTCGGGTGGTTCGGTCGAACCCCTAAGAAGAAGTTTACGCTAATATTTTTACAATACTTTTTCTTGTGAAAAAAGGACTTGTTAAATAACAATAACAACTAGATAGTGTAGGCGGACGTTTGTCCGAACCACCCCTCACTAAATCCTGGATCCGCCCCAGATTATAAGTTCAACATACAAATGGCGATAAAAAAAAAAAAACCCGGCTGGCGTGTGGTTAGTTGTGGCAGTATGACATTTGATTTCGACAAGACTTGTGCAGTCTCCCAACAAAAAACTGGGTCGTGTGCTCTGATTCATGATGGGTTTAAAACAACCTCCGAAAAAAATTTGGGGGACAAACGTCGACTTTGTCACAAAGCTATAAAATGCATCTTTCTACCTAGAAACGAAGGGCGTCCGAATTTGATTGCTTTTCGTTCATCTTTACTAGCCTTACTACAAACTTCCGCTGAATTCATTTCTTTGTTTTGAAAGAGTTGTTGGATTGGTGGTAGGATCAACATAATTAGATTGTTTCCCCTGAACAAGCCATTAATCGTTAATGACGTGATAAAATCTTTCTTTAAATGCAAACGATCTGATAAATGGCTGTAATTAGTTCGATTACGGAATTGGTTAAAAATCTTTCAATCTTCTTTTAAAACACAGCTAGTTAGACTATTTTTTAAATTTAGCCAAAATTCAAAGACTTTGTCGTTGGTTCGCTTCCGAGTATCACCACATTTCTTCTTAGAAGTTATAAAGTTGAGCCTCAGCTATATATATACGTTTATTCATTTGTCAGCATTAAATGTGTTGTGGTTTAATGAGAGAGCCAATATCTCGTGCAGATTATATATATTATATATGATGTGATTCAAACAGATCTCAATTAGCAGCAATAATAAACAAAAGCTCGCTGTTTCATACAATCGTGACTTGGGAGCAAGTTTAAAATTAAATGTCTCGAGGCAGTTTTATTATGAAAGATTTCTCATTAGAAATGGACGCCTTCTTCAGTATAAGACACTTTAATATCTCCTAATTAAGTTTTCACATTTTCTTATCACTTCACGAGTTTCAGTTCAGTGACTAAAGCTTCGTAGACTTTGTTGGGAATTGAGAAAGATTCTTCTGGAAGATTTTCAAATTCTTCAGTTTTCACTTGGTTTTACGAAACTGAAACGAAATGAGAAAAAGAGGAAGAAGACGAGCCAAAGTTAGAGGCTGTGAAGCGTTGTACACGACAACAGCAACAGGTACACAATCAGAAGTTTCTAAAGAACTTTTAAACTGATTTGTGTTTATAAATTCTCCCGGAGTGAAGAAATTTGTAAACACAGCAGTTGAAGCCAGTGTTTTCTTCTATTAAACATTGGCAACGCCAGTAAAATGCATGGATTTTATCCGTGTAACAGTATATTTGTTTTGACGTTTCGCAACAAAACTATTAGGACCAACTCATAAACTTATAAAACTTTGATATCAGTTTGCTACTAGAGCATGCAGCTGAAAGAAAGAAGCTTCAGATAAGTTACTTACTGAAAAGTTTCTGAATACCATTTACGAATTTAAGGGTTGTTAAACGTGGATACCGAAGCTGGAGCTGGATATCTGAGAAATTCTGCATTGTTGGTCTCCAAATTGTTAGAAAACGTTACCGAGTGTAGCATGATCTGATAGTAATGATAGCAGTTCGTTTTATTTTAAAACTTTATCATTAGCACCTTAAACTTACAACTGTTTATACAGATGATTTCTGAATTAAGCGGCTAGCAAGATGCACGTATGACTGTGATTTCTACACCGTAAGCTTATAAATGAAACAAATATACACAGAAAAATGTCAGATAAACAACAAAAAAGGAATCTGAAATTGGAAATATTCTTCAAAAACTAAATCAGTGAATCTTTTCTAATACGGAACGTATCGAATGAAAAAGTCTTAAGCCCAAAATAATTCTGATCGGTTAAGTTTTCTTTTCACGACCTTTTTAAAGTTAAGACAGTAAGAGATTGGATAGACACAACAAGACCAGTTCAATTCTCGTACTAAGTTATTGCGTAAAACTGGCTGGAGGCAGAGTGTAGGGTCTTTATGTGCCAATTGTCACCAAGGAGTTCGGCAACCGGCAACCTGCATAAACTGGGTATAAAGCGAAGGATCAGTTAAGTACTTGCTGTATATCATAATATAATGTATTTGGTACACTGCTAATGGTGCAATCTGATTGGTACGTTAACTACGAATCTAACAGTTTTTGTATTCCCCTCGGCTGAAGACGGCATTTAACGTGGCGGTCTTTTGCATTGGAAGAAGAGAGAGGCTGTGCGAAATCGGTTGTTTTGAGACAATAAGGTTGTGTTTTTAAAAGCATTATTTTTTACAACTTCTTTGTGCTGGTTTACTATACAACAGCTCTATAATTTAAAAATGTACTAATCTCGGCGTTTTGAACGAGTGTTAGATGACTCCGCGTTCCTTATTTGTCATGGTACATTTTCACAGAGAATGCCGCCTCATCCAAAAAGCGTTAATTATCTGAGTTTACGGAATGGTTTATTTAATTTTTGGTTAACTTCAGTTAGAAATGTTGAGCAAATCGCGTCACTAGTGTAATACCATGCCAGTGGTATATGTAGAGGAATACGTATACTAGGCCACCATTTTAAAAACGATTCTCAACTAGTTGGTCGTGAATATTGATTTGCTTTTGTCGAAACTGATTCTATGCTAAACTGACTGGGCGAACGTTAGTGAAATATAGTTTGGCTAAAAAGAATTGACAGCAATTACGTTCAATATATTGATTTTGACCGGTTCAGTCTTATTTATTACATGTGAATATTAAAAATGACGTCACTGTGATCATTTATGACTCAGCGGGGCGCGTTCTTTTATGATCATATCATACATATCATCCCGAATTGTGAACTGTTTTTCTAGTTAAGACAATGGATGAAAAGTCTTCTAAAAGATGGGCGCGGTTTCGCTATTATGGTCTCTGTAAGGTCAATCTAATGGTTCGGCTTATCTTACTCCGAGGATCTAGCATTCAAGGGATTTAAAGATGTAGTGCACCAAATGACAAATTACACATGCCGAGGGTGCTGATCGACGGTAAATCTTGTTTCCGTATCTCTAACATGCCATGAAATTACTCAAACTGATACTCATACTTAGAAAAAAAATCTCAAGAAAAATAGAAGTTAAAAAGCCCCATCGAAGAAAAGCGAGCTTGATGAGTCTCGAACCTGGGAACTCTAACACCGTTGTTACAATGCACTGCCACTACACCAACTGAACCAATCAATTCGCTGCCAATAGCCAAAATTTTATTGCATATATAACCAAAGTTCTTCCTCTGTCTCTTTCCTACGAAACAAAGGTAACCCTGACCCCAACCTTAACCCTCACTAACCATAGATAACCATAAATAACCGCAAATAACCCTAGATCGTAGCAACCCAACCTTCGAAACTAGATCCCAGGCTCAGTTTGAGATATGGAAACGAGAGTTTACCGGTGCCGGACGGAGCCCACCAAACAACCTTCTTACAATAATGCCTGCGTGATTTTTGATCATTTATTTTTAATTTTTACGTCGGGTGTTTTTCTTTTTCTCGCTAGAGCTCGCTTCTTTACCCTCAGTGGTTCAGCTAGCATGCTCGCTACGACGCGGCATTGTTACAGGGTCATGAAGGGTATTCTCGGGATCCAAAATTTCACTAAAAAACAGTGCGGGATTCGGGATTGGACTGCTTCCTTCCCCCAGATTGGGCACAGGATGTGAGATAGCGCTCTAAAAAGAAGTGGGATGCGGGATTCTCATAGAAAAGGAGCGGGAATGAGGGATCTGGACTCCCTGGGCCCTTCCAGACCCTGTTGTTACTTTGTAAATATTCGAGCAAGACCCCACTAAGAAATTTGATCACAACACATGTTTTCACATATTCTACCATAACCAATAGCACAGTCAAGATCCAACTTCAAATGCTTAAAACGTATACTCAATTTCAGACCAAAACAACTCGAAAACCATGTTGGGTTGAACATACAGTTCATGCACAATAGAAGTTATCGAAGTTCAATCAACATGGCCGCTGATGACGTCACGTGCCACCGTGCAATAGGTTCCCCCTCCCCTCCATCATGGTTAGTGAGAATAAGACCACAACCAAAAGCAATCTGAACTTTGCGAAATTGAATTTATCATTACCGCCTACCCGTCTGCCAAGATCGTGAAGTACATGTAGTTTTAAATTTTAAAAAAATGTAAATGCTGATTCAGTAAGCATTTTGAATTATTTCACTCATTGCACCGGAAATTTTGAACAGTTACGAAAGTCGGAACGGTTCAATCATTTGGGCTTATTCCTACTTTCTAATCCTTTTACTGATAGTGATAGCTTTACTTCAACAAAGTGCACCATCTCACAGATTTCTCTTTTGCGTGTACTCGGCTGATTTTACGACTCGTGCAGTAGTAAATGATATTCTTAGTTACTCGTGCCGGTAGGCAACGAATTGAGGAACTTATTTTTTCGCGTGGTGATTGTCCAGATAAGCCAGTTTTAGTAACGTGATATCAATTTGCGTGGGCGTCTCAGTAGCAAAGGCCATCAGACTTACATGCAATCAGGTTGCTTTGAAAACCTAAAAGAGTTTGATTGTTTGTCAAGAAAAGTATTTCGGACAGTCTTAAAAAGATCAAGTGCTTCGCTCTCAGGAATTTACCGTTTAATCTTCCACGGATGGAGAAAGTGGTCTCTGCACAGTAATTGACTGCAAGTCGATATTTTAAAATACTTTGAAGCAAAATTTTTCATCTGTGGGGTCAAATCCGAGTCAGATTCGTTTCGTGTCACGATTGTCCATTGCCTGTATTACGCGAGATCAATTCGCGTGGGCGTCTCGGTAGCACAATGGTTAGGCCATCGGACCTACAATCAGCTACCCCGAGTTTGATCTCGGTATAGGGGTTTTGAACTTTTTTTTCTTTTTTTTCTTCTTGAGGTAAATAACTTTTTTTCTCTTTTTCTTTTCATTTCAAAATCGAATGATATATCAAAAGAAATAAGAAAAGTTATAACATACCGCATGAACATGATATAAACAAAATACCAAATAATTTCCATCCTGTAAAGAAAACGTTTTACTCGTATGTAAGCTTTATCAAATAATGTCTTGTAATGTAGGAATTGTAGTGAACAAGTGAGATTAAAGTATACGCTGTGCCTGTTTCAGACTATTTTTAAAACAATTACAAGGCGCGAGTAAGGCTATTTAATACCCTCTTGTTTTCATAATCGTTTACCTTTGATTTCATGATAACAATTTAAAAAAATGAAAACTTGTCACAAAATTAACACCAACAGCTCAAAAAAATAAAACACGGTCATTTGTGTAAATTGTCACATTTTCGCAAGTTACCTCTTGTTGGACCTCAGTCAACTCAAGGTTAAAAGGGATCAGTAAACAGTCCAAAGCACATGTTTTGTTGAGAAGGTGCATGGCTGATGCATGGCGCGGCGGATGTGAGCCTCCTCGCGTCGCGTGCACTTGTAAACTGCTGACGGCCAAGCTTCCATTTCAAATTAGAGCACATATGCAGAACCGCTAATGGGGGCATTTATCAACACCGAAGACGACCCTTGACCTAGACGGACCTGGACGTTTTCAATTTCCTGTACTTCCACGATGGATACTATCATGACATCAGTATTATATAAAGAGCAGTGGAGGTCTGTCTTCCTGAGTTAAGCCTTGTCGAATCGCAGTTTGTTTGCAAATTATCCAATACGGAATAGTCTAAATTTCATGTTTTCCATCTGACGAAGTGAAATGATAGATTGTATGTGAATGTTGCGATTTTAAAGTGCTGATCACCCGCTAAACTGAATGCAAGAAGCTGAAACGGAAAGACACTAAAGACATACAGCAGTCAGTTTGGTTTGGGCCTAAGCTTCCAAATCGCCATGCAGTAGTTGGTAACAGACAGAGATTGTCTTGTGTCGCTATACACACCAGCTTACCGGTTGAACAAACGAGAGGTAAGCACGTTTATAGATGAGAAAAGAGTGAACAAACTTGAATATAGTTATAAGCAGCCGCGGCTTCCGCTTCGTACGGAATGTCTGTCTGTTTCTGGTGGGTTTTATAGTATGCAGTAGAAATGATAACAACAAACACAGCGTTCAACGCACACAGCTTTTGACACCAGTCAAAACATCAAATTCTTCAAATTTTATGAAACTGTAGGGAAACAGATAATCATACATTTCCAATCGTCTAGCCGAAAAAACATACAAAACGAATTTTAAACTGTATTTCTGATAATTCGCTCCAACCTTTTAAGGCAAAATTGTTCTTTTAAAGACCTCTAATAAAAGTCTTTAAACGAACAGCTTTGCTTTTTTTGAAACCATCGCAGCAATGTCAAGGGCGATTAGCAAAACTAAAAGACACTACAAAAGATTCAGGCCAAGAGCAAGCATCGACCGACAACGCCAAGAAAACGGCTGTAAATTAAGATTTATGAACAAGCTACTCTAAAAGAAACAGAAGCTATGAAAATCCTACATGGACATTCTTAACGAACAACCGGCGTTTTTCGATATTATAGCTTAGTTGCTGAGTACGAACATGTCATAATCTTATAGGATAAACTGCCGACATGGCCTTGTTTTGACATCGCTGACGGTTGAGTTCGTGAGTCTGAACAACTTCAAGGTTGATCAAGGTTGATGACAATGGCACATGAGCTTCAGTTTCTCAGTAGCCCGTTTCAATGATGCAAGAACAAAATACTGAGAAACAAAGTCCGAGTCGAAACAGCTATGTGGGGACTGATATCGTAACTTTCAAGATCTCTTTACTAATGTACAAGGACTTTGTTTTTTGTATGTTTGTAATCAAATATATCCGTAAATCGTGACTGTAGAGTTTAAGTAGCGCTTGCCCCCCAAATTGCCAGCATTTTTCTGTCTGTACCTTGATGCACGTCATCGCCCTCCACTTGGTGATTTTATCGCGACTGATATCTTGTGAAATGATCCAGGCGACGAGAAAAAATGTGCACCTCCATACAATTCCGCGCAAGTCGGATCTTTCGTATAAAATGATCTCATTATTTGTTTACGTTTTTTTTTGCATCAGTCATTCAACAATCTCAATACAGCTTGACATATAAAGCACGTGTGTTGGACTATGGCATGTTTTGACTGAAATCGTTTTTGCCGAAACTTGATTTCATCCCGTTCAGATGCATTGCATTACAGCCCGCGATCACACCCGGCAATATTTGACCCTGCGGATATTTTTATCGGATTTGAGTTGGGCATAATTATTTCACGGAAATAGTCATGGCACGCCATTCTTGTGGTGAACGTACGTGATTTTTCTATTTAGTATATAAAACTATCACTAGTTAGCTCAGCTCGCCAGTTTTACAAATATAAAAATGGAACCAAAAGTACAGTTGGATAGACGGCGCTGAGAAAAGTGAAGAAAAGCGAATGAGAAATAAATAGGAATGACATCGAGAAGATCTGACGGCAATTCATTATTTCTCTTGAATCTTTTGCTTGGTTCCACTAAAAGATTTTAAAATAATGTTTTAAAACATTTTAGTTGAGGGTACTGTCTGACTAGCCACTGTCATTGCAAAATATAAGAAAGAACAATTCATAACACAGAGTCGGTGATACACTTGCAATCAAGGTTTAAAAGCAGATAGATTGTACTACTGCTAAAGTACGCTGCGCATGATATGGCGAACTCAGGTAGATTAAGGCATGGGTCCAGTGTGAAAAATTGAATTAAATAGAAATAAATTCTTAAAATTCAGAAACTGCGTTTTCTTGGCCCAAACTCATGCGATATTTTTTATCACTATGCGAAGTCACGTGACATGACGTCACACTGTCCGTTATTTTGGCGGGCTTTTGCACTGCTAATCTTTGACCCAAAGGTACAAGCTCAAGCCACAGTTTTACAAGCTTTCAAAATAGCCAAAATGGAAGAATAAGTGACGACGTTTATGAAACTAGTTGGGCCTTGAAATGATTGCGGCCAGTTTTTGAGTAATATTGGTTTTAATTCGCAAATTCGACAACTTCAAAAAATGAAACATTTCTATAAAAAAAAAAGTACTTCTCTTTTCTACAAGGCTCAAATAGTTTCAAAAACGCCATCATTTTTTCTTTAATCTGAGCTATTTTGAGAGCTTGTAAAATTTTGGCTTCAGCCTGTACTTTTGGTCCAAAGATTGGCAATACAAAAGCCCGCCAAAATAATGGTCGATGTGACGTCATATCACGTGACTTCGCATAGT
Organism: Umimayanthus kanabou; assembly: GCA_025403525.1. Lineage (NCBI taxonomy): Eukaryota > Metazoa > Cnidaria > Anthozoa > Zoantharia > Parazoanthidae > Umimayanthus > Umimayanthus kanabou. The sequence continues at coordinate 1,037 of JAOBYH010041449.1, read as the reverse complement.
GATTAAAATTAATGTTGTGGCACTACCTCGAGAGTCTGTGTCAAGAACATGCAATTTCTGATTTTTAAGAATTTTTTTTCTATTTATTTTAATTTTTCACACTGGACCCATGCCTTAATCTACCTGAGAAACTGATGCCCTCATTAAATAGAATAATGACATAAGAGCGTTTAAAATAGTCTTCGGTAATTGGATAAATAAAACTCGAGTTAGTTTTTCCCACAAGTATGCATAACCACAGACAGAATGTGAATGAAAGTTGCATGAAAAAAGGAGTCGACTGCCCACCCTCATTCCGGTTTTCTTTCTGCCACTATTTTTAATTTTAGGCTATTTTTGAAGTTCTGGTCAGAACAAGCCTTGAAACAAGCCCCCAAAAACCCGACAGAATTCTCAATACTGGAAAAAATATTGTTTAGTAGATTCTGATTTATACTGATCTGCAAGTTCTGGCTGGAATCGAGAAATGATTTAATATAAGTTCCCGGAAAAACTTACGAAATTTCCTACAGAAGCACTTTCAAGGCCCCGGGGTTTAAAACTGGGTGCTGGCCAAAATTCATCAATCCACGATGATTTCTATTTAAACCGAAAGGCAGAAATTGAACGTGAATCCGCCGATCCCGCTACATTTTGGTTCTAAATTTGTTAAATCCAAAATCCATATGGGCTAATCTAAATCAGTTATCTACGTCTGTAGGATCAGCAAAGCCGCGAAAACTTTCTTTAAAATTCATAATCCAGGGCCCGCGGAGGGGGAGGGGCTAGGGGGGCTTCAGCCCCCCACCCCCACCCCCACTTTTTTGAAAATGATAAAGAGTTACTGAGAAAAAGTGTTTTCAGCCCCCCCACTTTGAGTGAATAATCAGCCCCCCCACTTTCAAAGTAGCTCCGCGGTCCCTGAGTGTTCAATACAGTAGCATGTTAAGGTTTACATTAAAACAGCATGTTCATGTTTACATTAAAGATACAAATAAAACTGTGATATCTTCTATGGAATTTTTGAAAGGGAATATCTTAAGAGGCCCAAGGGGGTG
>JAOBYH010041338.1:0-12201 GCA_025403525.1 Umimayanthus kanabou | reverse complement strand
CAGTGACATTCATTGTTCTCAATTTATAAGAAATAGGAAACTTGAAAAGGCGAAAATTGAGAAGGGGCCGATACGATCCTAATTCTTTCCGTTTTCTATATTTTATTTCCCATGTGCTTTTAGAAACGGCTAAATGAACAAGCTTGCAAGACTGAGTTTTATGTTGTTTTTTATACTAATTTAACTTGCTGAAAATTAAAAAAATAGTTAACGATGAAGTCACTGTTAAATCTGGTGGCCAATGAGATCGCATTGTGTCAGCTCCATTTGTAAAGAAACTGTCTTTTACTAAAACTCAAGTCTTCATAATTGTGTTATCCACTCACATAAATGCAAAATATAAAGTAATACACTTCAATGAATCCCTCGTATTCATTTCGGCTGAACAACTATACATTGATCAACATGCTTTGAATAAAGTTATACAAGATTGTACGCAATATTTCAAAAACTCATGCAATTACTGCTCTCATTGGTTCATCACCCTTCCCAAACTACAAATTCTTTCTGCACTATTTAGTAAGCATGGTGCTACTTAACTAATTAATGGCTTGCTTTAAAATTGTTGGGTTTTTTTGTTACGAATATGTTTATGGGAACCGCTAACGTTGGTAAACAAGAAACATGGATGGCTATTTGCGCTTGCAAAATAACTTACTAACAAGCATTCAGTTGACACCGGCTGTTTAAAGGCAGACAAGAGCTAGACAAAACATAATTCATGCTGCAAAAGATCTGTCAAACTTTCTTTTTTACGACTTCAGCACATTTAAGATGTACATTTTATCAAGGACACATAAATTGCTTTGAAGAAATACGCTAGATGTTAACATGAGAAAAGTTTGGAGTGTCCTAAAACTTTGCCTTTGCCGCGTGCTTGGCAGCGTCGTTTGCAATGCAAATTAGTTAATTAAATTGATGGTCTAAACTCTTATAATTAAATGACAAATATCAAATAGCCAGCTTATATTTTTTTGTTAAAACTAATTCTGTTTGAAGTAAAATGAAGTAGGAATTTTCCTGTCGTAAAAGTTAGGATAACAAATGCGTTTTTAAAGATTTAACTCGAGCGATCTGTACACGAGGTTACATGTAAGTTCATGGTGACGTTATTGTCATTGTGTAAATTGTTGAATGTTTTGTCAAAGTAATGGAAACCATAGAGATTTTGCTTTCATTATTTTTATATTTTTTGCAGCTTAATACACTTAGTAATAAAGGCAGTTTTCATCTGCTACTCAAAACTGAAACTTTTATAAAATTAAACACACTATGCAGTAAGCCTGTATATAATTCTAAATACTTTGGGCAATTTCTTGTTCTGTGTATAACTGGCAAAAAAAATTGTTAATTTCTAAGCCAGCGAAGACTATTCTATATACCAATATTTCAACACCAGCGATTTTATTAAGAGGAAATTCGACCATACTGAACATGCAACGAACCAGCGATGTTTAAACAGTTTGAATTTCAAGTGCCGTACCGACATGTAACCAACATCTCTGACGCTGTATGTTCAAAAAGCTTTAAAGCTCAGGACTAACAGGAAACAGAATTAATAAAAGTACCACTCATGTGTATAGTTTGGTACTAAAACGAACGAGCACTCACTTCACTGCTAGTGTATAGATTGATGTTTCCGTGCACTCGATCGAAACAGCCATGGCGTAAAAATGAATTACTGGTTTCTTACCCATTTCTCGTCAGACCATTGCTCAGAAGATAGCCAGAAACCTTGCCATCAAAATGTCCTGTGAAGACTATCCAGAACATTGTCACTTCAACAGCGACAACAGTTAACTTCGGGATCATGACTTGGTAAGAATGAATCAGCCTTGCTCTTGTTTTTCTTTTCAACTTCGTATTCCAGAGTTTCCTCACGATCTCTTTTCTGTTCGTAATAACTGTGACTGCGTTCGCGCTCAGCCGCTTGCAAAGAAATACAACGGGGAAATTTTAGGTCCTTTTGATCACTTTGACAGATCAATAGCCCAACAGCCACTGTCGTCTTGATTTCATTAAATTGTATGCAAATATATGGTCTGTTGTCTCAATATGATATTTGTTATAATATAGTTTAGATATAACGCTCGTTCTGATTGGCTGAAAACCGAGCTCCCTCGCAATTTGGAGAAATAGTTTTCATTACTTGCACTTTTAAAAATAGTTGTCGTGACAACTATGATTCCCAACTAAGATGTCACAGCTTTGAATACCGCATACACATAGTTTAAAGCTTGCGATAAATTATACAGTCGTATGAATCGACTGGACCTGACAAACATGGTCGCTTTCTATGTTAACTAGAGCTCTGTTACCGAAACAAAAGACGCCTACAAGAGGAATTTAGGGTTTTTAAAAGCCGATTTCTAATCAGTATGTAACGGCTGGTCTTCAAATGCAAAATGTTCCACTGAACCTGTTTGAAGAGTAACTACTCGAATCTTCGGACATAACAAGATGACTGCCAATCTAACGGCTTCGCAATTGGACTTTAAATCTACAAACACTTTAAATGAAACTGATTCGGTTGCCAGTAATTGCATGCAGTTACCCTGCATGCCTCCCAACAGTTCTAAAAGAATGTATGTTTCTAAGACCAGTGTTGTAGTCACGTTACCTAGGTGATTTGCAAGGGAAGGGAAACTAGATTCATGTACCCACGGGAGATCCACATTACTGGGCACTTAGATCCGAAATATGACTTTGTACGGGAAGATTGGAACTATAAGACTTTGTATAAGAATTTCAATTCCAACGATATCAGTAAATATTGCAATAAAACTTGCCTGAAGTGCATTATATGTCAATATTGCCCTGTGGTCGTGACTTCAAGCTTTACAGTAGTTGAGTATTTTTAATGCAATGTTTGCATGTATTCGTTTGAAGTCCAAACTCCCATATAAAGTCTATTAATTTATACTTTCACACACAAAGTCTTATATGTCAGATCTTCACATACAAATTGTGGTTAAATGTGGTATGTTGAAGTGCTGTATAAATATCCCAAATAATACAGCACTTCAACATACCACATTTAAACCACAATATATGCTTAATAGTGTTGAGCGGCCAAACTTTACTGGTTATCCCTTCACTTCACATACAAAGTCTTGTATTTCAGTCCTTCCCACACAAAGTGTTACATTGCAGACCTACGCATACAAAGTATCATATTTCAGATCGTCGCCGCAATCGACTCATGCATGGCCTTGTACCGTTCAAGTTCATGAACAAAGATATAAATTTTCGCAGCAGTAACGTTGTGCATTGACAATACATGTGCGCTTGTCGTAGCGTCAATATCACCTGCAAAAAAAAAAAAGAGCACGATGCACCTGCCCATTGTTGCCCTGGCAACATCACGTAAAAAGCTGAAACCCTTTTGTGAACAAGGATAAGTCAAATCTGCTTCGTTTAAAAATTATCTTGGTTTCAATATAAAATCAATCGCAAAACTCCATACTAACAAAAGAAAAAATAGATGCATGATCAATAACGAGCAGACAAGAAAACAAAAAACAATGGGTGTACCCCATGTTCATTATAGCGCTCCGAATGCTCGAGAAATCTCATTACAGTGTGTAAAGGAATAGCCGTTTTCACACTAGAAGACGAACAAATCGTCTGACGGTTTGATCGACTAATGTGAATTCGAGATGGTCACAATTTGTTCTTTCGTTTATTTTCGTTCCTTTCTTCGCAGCCTTCTTCCCTTCCGCCATGTTGACTTTCCAGGGAAATTTCTCAAAATTTATCCCTTCTTTTGATAGTTTCATTCCTACGCGACGGACAGATAACCCATTTGTTCGTCTAAATGTGAATTTAGGTCGGACTTTGGATGAGTTGTTCGTCTGGACGAACAAATCATCTTCGAAAGATCGTCTTTATAGACGGGCAAACTCAGACGACTAAGTCGTCTGAAAATGTGTTCGTCCCGTTTTCACATCTGACGATTTGTCCGTCCGAGACGATTTGTCCGTCCAGACGATTTGTTCGTCTTCTAGTGTGAAAACGGGTATTATCTGTTGATTGCTTAGCCAGGTTAGGCGTTAATATGAAGAAGGTGCTTACATGAAACTGTTACAACCTCGTACCGATGCGGATCATTACGCGAGATCAGTGTCGATACCTTCACGGATTAAATCCGCCCTCCCCCCCGCCCCCAACCAAATCCGCGAGATTTAGTCCGGAGGGGGGGGGGGATTCCGGGAGATACTTGTTGCACATTTTGAAGTCCTATACAAAGTCTCTTAATAGGCGCCGGTCATATATTTAGTGTCTAGCATGACGTATCTCAACTACTGAAACATCAAACGATGCCACTAACCTATCTCAAGGTTCACACTCTTTTGACCTTCTGAAATTTAACTGACCTTCCATGACCTTTTCTATGACCTTTAGGAGTTTGCCGTCAGCTAAATTTTGGCAATACCCAAAACTGTTCTCGAATTGAGCTTTTACCAGCACAAGAACAACTTTAAGATAGAATACAGGTAGTCTTTAGGATATTGGGATACTTATTTACTCGAAAACAAAATCTAATGGCAATCTAGCTATCCGTTCGTAAATCAAGTCGAGTCTGTTTACTTTTCACTCTAAAATGATTTTATGCAGTAATTTCCATTTCCAATGACCCAAATCAAAACTCCATGACTCTCCAGGCCTTGAAAACGAATTTGTAAAATCCCAAGACTTTCCAGGTTTTTCATGACCCACGTACGAATCGTGCATCTGTCGAGCAGAAATACATTTATCTATATTCGAATTCAAAGCTTTGGTAACCTGTGAGCAGCCCATCTGTCCCCTTGTACTTCCCAATCAGTACAAAAACTGAAAAAGAATGGTTTTGAAGACCTCAAATCATACATCACCGTCTAAAAAATGTCCTTATAAATACGACAACTCTAAAAAGTATTCCAGACAGCAAACAAGGCAGCCTTTGACGACTTTTAAATTTATTGTTTTTAAAAAATAACTTTTTTATAGTTTTTAAATTAACGAGTTTATAATTGCCTCTTATTCTTTGCAAAAAAATATCATTGTAAATGTGACTCTTAAAAATAAATGTACCTCAATATTAATCCTTAAAAACTTTTCCCCCTTATCCAATTCGTAAAAGCGGCCACAAAATAAAACTTTTAGCTGTACTTACGATAAAACTCTGATATAAATATATAATTTGTGAAACAATAAATAAAATTTAAGTAGAAGATATCGCAAAGATCTAAATTAAAAATCGACAAACCCGTGCAATAAACTCGAGACGATTGGTGTTTGGTGCATGCAAAAGCAAGTTTCGAGTAAAATTTACGATCTGTCTGTGTCTAAAATAAGTTTAACTCAAATTATCTCAAATTTCCCTCTGTTAGGCCATCCCCACTTTATTCCATTTAACTTCGTCTTGGTCGTCGGTCCTTAAAAAATCATGGAAAAAACACATTCAGGCTAGGTATGAGAATGACTTGATCAAACAGGAATTTTTTGCTAAGCTGTGGCAATATCTTCAAAACAGCAAAACTGGCCCTGCTGGTTGTTTGTGAAACAAACAGAATCGCTCAAGTCGAATTAATGTTACCGTAACTGTTAACAGTCAGGTAAAGGACGAGTTCTCAGAAATGATACTTGAAAATGAATGACTGATGAAAACTGAATGAACATTCACTTTCAAATGGATTTCTCCTACACACCCTGTGTTATTACTGTCTTTTTGTTAAACGGCAAAATGTGAGGATGGTCTTAACAGTGAGTAACATTGGAAGAACCACTGATCTACCCTTCAATCAAGTCAGTTATCTTCTCATCCACTTCAACTTGTGGACAAAACTGAACCAAACTTGAGCTAAAACATTCAGTAACTATTAAATAGCAGCTATCAATATTTAGATAATTCAGCAAACCATTCAAAACATCAGCAAATTAAAAAACAACGAAAATATTTCAAGTTTTAGTTACCTTTTCTTTTGCATCAACTCTAAAAATCGAAACCGTATGCACCATCCGCATCCTGGTAATAGCCCCATCATAACAAACAAAGTGAAAAAATTGGTTACAGCCCCCACCCAACTATCGAAAAAACGTCCGGTTTTAGCAGATTGTTCTGATACTCCGAGCGACTTATATAAAAATGTGTTTGAGATCAAAATGTTAGTTCCTCTGATCCCAAAACCGTCCTACGTTTTATGAGAAAATAAAGTAAAAAATAAATAAATAAATAAAATAAAATAGAAAAACGATCGCCCTACCATGTTTAGTCAGACCTGACGAAGGAAGCTAACTAACTCAATTTCTGCCTGCACGGCTTTCGATTTGAAATGCTGAAGTGAGTAAAACTAGTTTACGGATGTGTTCTTAAACCTTTTGGGTTTTTCTTTAAACTAGATTTCGCAAAAACCGCATCAGTCTCTTGGTTAAAATAGAACGAACGCTTTCAATAAAACAACAAACATTAACTGAAACACGAATTAAAAAGTATCTTTACAAAATGCCATTCAGTTGGTTAGAAAACTAAGAATGTCTCTAGAATGTGCAGAATAGAGGAAGTTTAGGAACTTTGGCTGTTTGATTAAAATTCTCAAGTTAGTTTTTCTGCAATAACCGCCCAGTTGCCGTGATCATAATATTCTTTAACGACCTTGAGTGATGGTACTCCACTTTCTATCAATTGAACCAGCTCTCCCTTGCGGAACACGTGATAGTACCGCTGAAGCTTTTCTGGTTGCGTGGGCTCAACTTGTTCCGAGTCTATCGTGTTCACCATGACACATGAACTGCTGTATTCGGGGGGCGCCTGGCAACACACAGTAGAATGCGCAAATGGCTTGGGGAGAACCTTCGGCGATATCGTTTCTGATTGGTCGGTATCCGAGGCGCCGGAATCGGAGTTAAAGTAATCACTAGATATGGAACTGTCACTGTCGGTGTCGCTGGAAGAAGAAGATATTGACTCCATCAACCGGACAAGAAGACTCAGCCCGATCGGGGGATTGTTTCTTCTCGTCTTAGCCAATGTTCGACTCCGGGCTTTAACTCTATTATCGTCGCAATAATCACTCCCATATTCCACCATCTTAGGTGAAAACGAACCACTGGTATTGTTCTTGTAGCCAATGCAATGGTTGCTGTACCTGCGATTGCAAACTCTATTCTCTAACAAATTGTTCTGTCCCCCAGCGCTTGAACTGTTAGAAAACGTCCTTAACTCCACCTGATGTCTGTCTCTGCAAGGCTCCAAGGCGGAGGAGAGTTTGCTCGACTTCAAATTTCTACTCTCGCAGGTATTAAGCGCTGTGCGCATGCGCCGAATATCCGGGCTACTGTCAGAGCTACGACTTCCGTCACTCTCACTTCCGGTTTCCTCCTCTTGTGAGTTTCTCCCGTTTTCAAATAACTTCGCCATCACTAGGGAAATAAACCCGCTTTTCTTCGTGTTCTCCTCACCGCAATCGTTGCCGCTACTCTTGCCCGCAGTTGGTTCTCCCTTCAGCATCTTGAACACGTTGTTAAAAAGCGCGTGATTCTCTAAATTTGGGAAAAGCTTTGATATTTTTGTTACCAGGCGAGTTTCTACGATGTTCTCAGTTGGTTCATCTTGTCCATTCAAATTCAAACAGTGGGAATCTTTATCATCGCTCTCACTGACCGTACATTCTTCATGGTCTCCCGTCGTGCCATTCTCTTCACTGTACCGCTGACCAGTGTATTTTCTAAACCCGGGGTGCGAAACAATGGCCCGTTTTCTCGCCACACTACGTTTACCTGTATGTAACCCAAGACAGAGGTTGTCAGCCGCTGTGCTTCCGCTACTTACTGTATTTTATCTATATCCAGTATTTTTACATCAACTTCAATCTAAAAAGCCACCCCTTGGGGTGGGTGCACTTTAGAAACAGGAAGGTCTACACTACCCCGCCCAAGTAGTAGAAGTTTTAGGTATTTACTCTGACTTCCACAACAATACTTCAGCGTTTCTTAACTGAATCACTCATCCAAAATTGAATCGATTTTAAAAACCCTAAAATAAAAAACCCTAAAATTTTAAATGATGCGAATGTTTTTGCAACTTGGATAAATACTGTGAAGGAATTATTCTTGTTGTCACAAGCTTCTTTTTCTCAGAAGAAAAAAATTCTGAGTCCCAAACGGGAATCGAACCCATGACCCTCTGATTACCAGTCAGACGCTCTACCCACTGAGCTACAGGAACTCACAAGGGGAACAGGTCACTTAACTTGGTTCTGTAGATTTAAATTTTAAGATAAAATCTTAAAAGAACGAGAAATGTTTAAACTTTGATTATGTTTATTATTATTATTATTATTATTATTATTATTATTATTATTATTATTATTATCATTATTATTATCATTATTATTATTATTATTTTTATCATTATGTAAACATTATTTTAAATTATTGGGAATATAATAAGAGAATTTTAATTTTAAAATTTAAAATAAATTATAGCCAAAACATACGTTTTCAAATGTTTATAAGGATTTGAGTGTTTCTGGACATATTATCGTCAGGACACTGGCGAGATATCAAACGGTAATGGTTTGCATCCTACCGTTTCATTCTCGCTTAGAATGTTAGTATTTACTTCAGTGACCGCAGCAGTGCTCAAAGTTTATACGCAAACGCTGAGTTTATCACTGTACGTAGAAGCACTTACCCCTGGTCTTGTGGTGACTGTTGTATGGAACAAGAACGTCTGTACCGTCAAACTAAAGGGTAAATATTTAAAGGCCGTTAGATCCTTTGTATTTGTATATATAATTTGTATATTTCCCTTCTCCCTTTCTAAAACTGTTCTTTACAGGTTTTCTGTTTGTACTAGCAACATGATCAAGCACATCTCTCTTTCTGTGTCTTCCCCTCACGATAATTTAGACCTTAAGAAACTCTGGACGGCGACGGCTGCAACGACAGCTCCTAAAACTGTTTTCTTTTTTCTTTTTTTGCTTCGTGCGTCATTCATTTAATGGAGCCGAAACTAATAGTCCATTTCACGGTTCCTGAAAGGTAACCAAGCTTCTACATGAAACCGAGGCGAAGCTTGTCCTCGCACAGTTAGAGAAGTGAAAATAATAGATATGCTAATAAGTTTCTTTCTTATGATAATTATTTCCACTTCTCTAATTGTGCGAGGGCAACCTTCGCCTCGGTTTCATGTAAAGGCTTGGTTACCTTTCAGGAACTGTGAAATGGACTATTGTAGAATTGCACACATTTTAGGTATCCTACTGATGATCAGTTACTGATTTGCCTTTTATTTCAGCGACATCATGGTGGTCTGTACAGTTTCAATTCAATCATTTGCAACTGACTTTCATAAGAAAGAAGTCGTGCGAGTGGGAAGCATTAGAGACTCCAGTCCTGAGACCGAACAAATATCCGATGGATTTTTTTTCTCGTTTTCGTCGTCAACAAAACCCCAAAATAGGGATTTTGATGTCCCATTTCCAAACATGACGGTGGAAAGAAGTCCAGCTGCCTGCATGTTCACGTGCAGCTATTATGTTTTCATAGCTAAGCTTATTGTTTTCTGCTGTTCGAGTTCACGTCGCCGTCTTAAGTTCCCTATAACAACACCCTCAAAAGTCCAGGTGGGTAGCCCTTGAAAATGGGCGATGGGGAGGGGGAAGGGTCTTCCCGAGAGGGAAGGGGACAGGGGTCTTACTGACTTCCCCTCCACCTTACCCACTTTCCAGCTTGAAGCGCTGAAAGAAAGAAAACGTCAACAAGAACGACACAATAGACTTATAACAGAACACAACGCACTGGACGCAACACGCAGCAAGCTGCCCACCTGCCCACCTGAGTCGAGTTCAAAACACAACGGGACAAGTACATGAGCCCCTGGCTCGTGCGAATGAACGACCACTCCCTTATTATAAATGTTTAAAAGTTTCCAAATGTTTTCAACATACGAACATTAAAAAGGAAATGTTCTATGATTTTAATTGAAAACCTGCAAAAAGAGCATTTGTTTGTGTATTTATATCCGATTTGACAAAGGAATTTATTTGTTGGTAGAATTCTATGTAGAAGTTTGTAATGAAATCATAATTGTTTTGTTTCTTTTGTGCACTCTCCATAGGTTAAACAGGTTAGATGTATCCACAGAATTTTGTATATAAGCAGATTGCAGCACTGATGTTTATTGACGTAGACCGTGGACACGGGCGTTAAGCCGTTGGCTTAGTCTCTCAACGTTCTTAACGGGGACTTAAATAACCAACACCCTTCTAAAACAGAGACAGAGTGGGGTAATCCCGGTGTTGTGGTCAGTTCAGTGAGGACAAAAAAAAATATCTATGACAGATATCACTGTGAACCGCTGATAGCGGTCTGGCTAATAAATTCAACCACTGAACCAGATACTTGCTGCAAACAGATTACTAAAAAAGCACCCAGCGAGCACCTGAACTTTACATATGTAGATAAGGTGAAAAACTCAAGCTGCTGTTAAGCTAGCAGGACATTTTTGAAAGATTATTTAAAAGTGTAAGGAATATGCTACTCTTACTACTTCGCTTTATGCCTCCTTTTCATGGGGTTCCGCCCCTATAGATTCCCCCAACATATCCCCCCCCGAAAAAAACTCCTATGGAAGCAATTTTGCAAAACCAGCAAAAAAATCTTTTACCTTCCTTTCGCTCTGTTCCACAGCCCAAACACACACCAACAACTTGCCGCCAGGTCTCAAGACTCGAGCCATCTCTCGCAACGCGGTTAGGCGCCTTTTGACTGTGGCGAAATGATGGATCACTCCAACAGAGATGATCCCATCCAAGCAGCTCTGGCGATATGGTAACGCAATGTTGTCACACACCACAACCTCGTGTTTTCTATCTCTTGCAATCTCTGCAAACCGTGCGCATCGCTCTGCACCCACGGTGAAGACATGGTCGCTAAGACCCAAATATCGCCCGGTTCCACAGCCTGAAGAGACAACGAAGACGTCGGTATTGAGAGTATGTTTATGCGTACTATTTTCAAGGACCAAATATAAATTCAAAGGTTTTCAAATCCCTGAAAACCGAATACACTCTTTTTATACAAGAACCTTTTTTATAAGAACGTGAGGCTGAAAAATGCCCCAAATTTCAGAACATGCTAGCAACATGTACCCGAGGCTGAGGAACGGCGTAGAATTTTTATTTTGGATATTAATGCACAAAATCACGGAAACAATTTATTTTTCGATTAATGCTCGTCAGTTTAACATCACCTAATTATAGTGTTGTACATGTACAACTTTGTTTTAAATCATTTTTACTTTTTTATTATGTTGCTTTCTTGCCGGCCATCAAAGCGTATTTATGCTTCCGGTTGATTTGTACGAATAGAAAATAACAAATGTACACCCAATACTTGCAATTTTGAGGCTGAAATTATCAAAATGTTTAACCTCAACCCCCAAATTAGTAAGTTATACAGCTAAAAACAACAAAATGGACAAATGGTTTACGTGGTAGCGATACATGGTTGTGGCATCGGCTACAAATACCACGCCAGGTATACTGTAAACGGAAAAGTGGGATCTAACAGTGTTCGTTAAATAATTGACTTATTTACAAGAGCTTTAAAATAAAGGAATAGTTGAAACATGCTTTACAAAATCATGGTGGATACGGTACACAAGGCCGGACCGTGATTTGGACGAAAGATACGATGGAGAAACACGACACAACACGAGGTGTTCGTCCAGCACTTTGGACGTTCTTTCAGTTAAGGAATGGCCCGTGCTTAGCGTACATTGACCGAGTCCACTCTTAATTTTTTCTTATAATAACCTTTTTTTTTTATAAGAACACGAGGCTGATAAATGCCCCAAAATTAAGAACATGCTAAGAACATACCCGAGGAAGAACTTTTATTTTGGATACTGCACAAGATCATGGACTTTATTTTATTCACGGCTAATGTTCATCAGTGCAACATCGCCTTTAGTGTTGTGCAAGTACAATTTTGTTTTAAATCTTTTTATTTATTATTATATTTCTTTCAGGCCGGCCACAAAGCGTATTTGTGCTTCCGGTTGGTTTGTACGAATGGAAAATAACAACTGCACACCCAATACAGTAAAAACCCGCGTACAAGAACCTGGATTTTTTCAGTTAGTCTAAACAGGTTCTTATATAAATGGTACTTAAAGTGAATTTAGGCTACCAAGGTTCTTAAAATAGGTTCTTA